>OX377618.1:128349575-128622075 GCA_947397865.1 Polietes domitor
CCCACCCCTCTGTGGAATGCAATCCATGGTGGAGGGTATATAAAATTCGGCCCGGGCGAACTTAACGCCGTTTGTACTTGTTTATTTACAACTTTGGGGTCTTTGGTGACCCCTACTGATCCTTAAATGACCTTTTTGAAACGACATTTTTTGATTTTCCTCGAAAAAAGGGTCAAATTGACCCATAAAGAGAGGAACTAGAGGGTTAAGATCACAAAAATTATCCTCATGAAATTTCACAATATAATTCCGACAATAAGAAATCTCTCAGATATTAACTAATAAAATTTTTTCCACTTAGTATAGTGCTCCCTTCGATCAAAGAAATGGAAATTATAGGGTCGCTATTCTGTTCAAATCAAAAAAAGTCTTAATTTGTTGGACAGCGTAATCGAGTTACATTTATTTAACTTTTCCGATCAATGGCTAAAAATTAATTTACCTAAATACTGGAATGCTGGACAGTTCATAGAAGAGTTGTTTACTTAGCCTTTTCTAAAGGTTTTGATTTGCAGCTATGTTGGTCACCACTAAAATTATAATATTACCTAAATCGAAGGAAAACTCTTCAGGGTGAGAATTCTACACCCGAGGTGACCAACTTCTTGGTCCTGTAACTCAAAACATATTGGGGCTAGGTAGACAGGAAAAAAACCCCGCCTATGCTTGTGAACAATTTCATTGAAAATTGTCGAATGGAAGAGATGGTACTGATTTATTGCCGAACTAAATCGATTTATTGAAATTATCTGGAATTTTAAAATGCAAATAACTCTTATTTAAAAAATATATTTTAAGAAACAGCTATAGAAAAGTTTTGAATGCAGTAACGTAATTCCACTCATATGATATCTGAAGCAGTGAACTTGTAGATCGAAAAACTAATAACTATTGTAAATTTTGTCTATTTTCACTAAAAATTGCTAATTTGTCTAATAATAAACGAAAATGGGTTTAATACATTTTCTGAGGTTGGTTGTCTTTTCGTCGAACTTTGGGAAATTTTTTTTTAACGAAAAAATCAATTTTTTCTGGCACGTAAAAAATCTTAAAAAATATAAAAAAAAGTTGGAAACAAATATTTTGTGTTGTTTTTTAATAAGCTAACATTCTAACACAAACAAGTAAAAAACGGCGTCAAGTTCGGCCGGGCCGAACTTTATATACCCTCCACCATGGATTGCATTCCACAGAGGTTGTCGGTTTTCGTAGAAGTGCAGTAATATTAGAGGAAAATATAATTTTTTTAATATAGCCAAACCAAAACGAATACAAATATTGAAAAATTAATTTTATAAATAAATATAATGTTTTAATTATTTCAAACCACGCTTATAAGGTAATGATTGGTAGCATTACCTTAATTCAAAATTCAAAAAATAAATATGGTTATATTTATATTTTCAATAATATTTTCAAAGCCATAAATATTGGTAGTGGGTGCTCAAGTTGGTTGTATTTCCATTCTATTTTAATTCCAAAAGTACAAATTTTAAAAATCCATTATCAGACGTACATAGTGCAAAATAACCTAACTTCATGATTCAACCAATTTTTGCCGTAAAAGAAAAAGTACGAATTTGGAAAAAAAACTTTTTATTTTGCGTGTCTATGCAGTCAGAGGCATGTATACACCGAATTCCATGATTCCAGGTGCACCCATTTGGTTAGTACCATTTTACCCCCTTGACGTTTCTACGCAATTAGAATTGCATCATTCTAGCTGTAGTCGTTTAGTTGGTACTATTTTTATCCTTCTGTACCATTGTATCCCTTGAAAGTACAAACTTCGAAAAATTTGTCTATTTTCCGTGTCTACGCAGTCGGAGGAATGTATACTCCGAATTTCATGACTCTAGCTGCGGTCATTTGATTGGTACTATTTTTATCCCCTTTTTCATTTTAACCCCAAAAAGTACGAATTTCGAAAAATCAGTTTATTTTCCGTGTCTACGCAGTCGGAGGAATGTATACTCCGAATTTCATGACTCTAGCTGCTGTCATTTGATTGGTACTATTTTTATCCCCTTTTTCATTTTAACCCCAAAAAGTACGAATTTCGAAAAATTCGTCTATTTTCCGTGTCTACGCAGTCCGACTAATGTATACTCCGAATTTCATGACTCTAGCTACGGTCATTTGATTGGTACTATTTTTATCCCCTTTTTCTAGTTTGACCCAAAAAGTACGAATTTTGAAAAATCTGTGTATTTTACTTGTCTATGCAATCAGAGGAATGTATACACCGAATTTCATTATTCTAGGTACAGCCGTTTGGTTGGTACCATTTTTATCCCTCTATTCCCATTTTACCCCTTAAAAGTACGAATTTGGAAAAAATACTTTTATATTATTTATCTACTCAACTAGAGGAATGCACACACCGAATTTCGTGTTTCTATACACTGAATTTCATTTTTCTAGATGCAGCCGTTTGGTTGGTACCATTTTTATCCCTCTATTCCCATTTTACCCCTTAAAGTACAAATTTGGGAAAAATACTTTTATATTATGTATTTACTCAATTAGAGGAATGTACACACCGAATTTCGTATTTCTAGCTGTTGTCGTTTAATATGTACCATTTTTATCCCTTTTTGCCCTATTTCACCCCCTACTAATAAAAATCACTTTATTGTGCACGTTTTTGTTATAAGCGGAAAGCGCATACCCTATATCAAGTAAGTAGAAGCAGACATATTGAAAAAATATGCTTAATTACTCTAAAATATTAGGGGTTATTATGGGTATTTTCAGTCTTTGTGAGGGAAAAATTTTTCCCTTTGGGCCGATTTCGCCCAGATTCAATCCCAACCGACGAACAGACAGACGGACGGACAGGGCTAGATCGTCTTAGATTTTTATCACGATCAAGAATATGTATACTTTATAGGGTCTCAAGTCGATATTTCAAAGTGTTATAAACGGAATGGCAAAGTTAGTATACCCCATCCTGGAGGTGGAGGGTATAAAAATCGTGTATCATCTACGAAGTTTTTGCATAAATTGCGTTAGTCTTACGTGAAGACGACATGTTATTCTACAAAAAGGATTATAACTTTTACATTTATACATAGATTTTCTTTAACTAGGCCATGTTATTACTAAATAAAATAATTTGTAATTTCTAATTTGTAATTTCTAATTAAACAAAAAATAAAAAATAATGATTAAAGAAGCTTTTGCGTTTTTTAATATCTTTAAATATTGTTTTTTGCATTAGAATGTTTGCTTAAAAAAATAAAACAAAATATTTGATTTTGATTTTTTTTTTTTGAAAAAAATATTTTTTTTTTCAAAATTTTTGAAGACTGTTCCTAACTCACTGTAAAACTTTGGCCTTTTTGTAAAAAACAAGCTTCCCTGGCAACAAACAAAACGCTGAACTGATTAGTCCCTAAAAAGCGGAAGCAAGCTTTGTTTAAGCAACAATTAGGTCATAGTACGGATCTAATCGAGGATCGTTCCACAAATTGTGTAAGATTCCATCTCATATGACAAAAACTGTCTCTCATTGGATTAATTAGAAGTTGTGATACTTGATGATCGCCGATGTATAGCGGAGACAGCCATGCTTTGGAAGAATGATGATTAATCACAAACACTCACTCTTGATTTTGTTTTCTTTCGTTATTTCATTCAAAGTTACGGAATCTGTCCTTGGATCCTGTGGCTAAATAAATTCGGAATTAAAAATTCTTGATGAATTATGACATGTGGCACTTACCTCCTTTTTCCAAACGCTGAAGGAATTTCTCCATTATATAACATTTTTCTTGGCGAATACAGGATGGATCTTGTATTTCCGTCGCCTGCTTGTTTGTATGTGTGTGTTCTATTTAAAGTTACCAATTAGCCCAAATTTCAATTATATTTTTCACCTGCAAATAGTCACGATCAGTTCCAAAACTTTAGGCAATAATAAGCATATGAGATTCGGGATTATGTGGAGAGATGAATTGTGATGTCAGACCATCGTAATATCGGAAAGTCTTTACATATCTTAGTACACATAACTAGTGGTATTTCAATGGGACAGCTGTGCACATTTTCATAAATATAAATATTTAAGTGATAATAAATTTGTCAACGTTGGGCCCTTTTCACGGCCTCCAAAGTTATTAGGGTTCCAACTTTAGTATGCAATTCCATTCATTTCATTTCATCGACCCACAGGACGTATGAGTCATATGAGTTAGACTAAGGAACATATATTAATCATACGACCCCTACCGGTTAATCATGTCAAGGCTGAGAATGAAGGTGAGCTGCGTAAAGAGATTATTCAAAATTACTTTTACAACCCAAAACCGAGATTGGTAAACTTATAACAAATGTTTTTTTTTTTGATAAAAACTAAACCATTTTTGTATAGAAAGCATTTGCTAGTATTCCACATTTATTAAGCCTGTCGGATTGGCCTTACTAGCTTACAATCAAGAGACTTAATAAGGTGTCAGAGGAAAGATCTGGCAGCACCATACTAGAGTTGTAAGCAACTTTCTTGTTAAGCGAGTAAATTCTTTGCAATATTAGGCAAATTAGCCCAAACGAACGAACAGGCCTATTGTAAAATATTTATTGTACCAGACTCATTAGTGAAATGTCGTAAAAAGGGCGAAAAACTAAATTTAAATGTTTATAAATGTTTAAAGATTATTATAATAAAAACGTCACCTTAGTGAACGTCGCACAGTGGTCCCGAATCAAATTCCATCGCACAAAACTTAATAACTTTTGATGTAGCAAACATTTTTGAGTTTTGTAATAAAATTAAATTGGGCAAGGGCTCAAGGAATATTTTAACATATTAATAGTGGAATTCGAACAAGTGGGTAACTTTTGGAAATTGCCCCAAAAATTACCACTTTTTTCTTATTCTTCGATTTAAAAGAAAAGTAACTTTTTGGCATCTTTTTACATATTGCACAGAAAAATTATTTTTTTTATACCCGCCACCTCCAGGATGGGGGTATATTCATTTTGTCAATCCGTTTGTAACACCTTAAAATATTTATCGGAGACCACATAAAGTATATATATTATGGGTCGTGGTAAAATTCTAAGACGATACAGCCATGTCCGTCTGTCTGTTGAAAGCACACTAGCTTCCGAACGAAATGAGGTAGGAGGTTCAGATTTTCCCTAAATGTGTCTTATGGTTGTAGATCGGTTGGGATTGAAAGTGGGCGAAATCGGCCCAGAGGGAAAAATTTTTCCCTCACAAGGACTGAAAATACACCTAATATTTAGAGTATTTCAGCCTGCTTTTTGCATATGTCAGCTTGTATTTACTTGAATTTGGAATGAACATTCCCCTTGTAGCATAAAAGCGCACCATAAATTGATTCTTATTCGTAGGGGACGAAATGGGTCAAAAAAGGGATAAAAATGGTACATATTAAACGATAACAGATAGAAACACAAAATTTGGTGTGTACATTCATCTAATTGAGTAGATACATAATGTAAAAGTATTTTTTTTCAAATTCGTACTTTTAAGGGGTAAAATGGGAATAAAAATGGTACCAACCAAACGGCTGCATCTAGAATAATGAAATTCGGTGTAAACATTTGACTGATTACGTAGACACGTAAAATAAACGGATTTTTGGAAATTCGTACTAGTAAGCGAGAGATACTGCATCTCTCTCTTACGAACCTGTTGAAAACGGAACAGGATTTTTTGTGGAATCTCTTTATTTTTCACGTCTACGCAGTCAGAGCGACATATACAGCTACAGCCATTAGGTTGTTACTATTTTTTCCCTTTTCAGCCCGTTCCTCCTAAAAGTATGAATTCCTAAAAAAAGGAATGTAAACACTGAATTTCATGATCCCTCCCTTTTTATCTCTCTTTTCCTATTTTATCCCTTAAAAGTACGAGTTTTTAAATATCCACTTATTCTATAAATCTACGGAATTAGAGGCATGCATAAACCAGATTTTATGTTTCTACCTGTTGTAATGCCATTGGTACCATTTTTATCCCTTTTTGCTCCATTTCGCCCTTAAAAGTATGAATTTTGCAAAATAACTTTTTGGTTCGCGGAAACGTATACCGTACGAAATTTCAAAAAAAGTCGTTACACTTGAACCGGATGATATACTTATAAAACTATAGGCAAAAGGGAGTTACTTGGCGTTTTTAGTTTTTCATTTCCTCATCCTGTTGCTCTTCACAGGACTAAAAATTTCCAAAGGATACAATTTAAAAATAAATATTTTTTTTTAATTTTTTATTTTTTTCAACATCAAACCCGGCCACGGCCTCTATAAGAAGATGATTCTCACAAACGAACGAGAAGCACAACTCACTTGCCGAATTTGCGTTTAAAACACGGCACGGCAGAACTTACTTACATATGCAACTCAATGAGATGCTTGTAAGATGGCATGTGTACTTTATTACTTGGTGCGGTTTTTTTAAACGCAAATTCGGCAAGTGAGTTGTGCTTCTCGTTCGTTTGTGAGAATCATCTCCTTATAGAGGCCGGGTTTGATGTTGAAAAGTCGCTGCGAAGCCACTTGAAAAGACTTTTGACATGGTCGAAATCATGATCGTGGTAGTCTGCAGCCAAGTAATAAATGTCACCATGCCATTTGTAAATAAATTTGCATTCTATTAAAAATATAGATGCAGAATGGTCTTGAGCCAGGACAATATCCCAGTTCAAAAATAAATATTTTATATACTTTAGCGCATCCTATGATAATTATATAAGTGTCAGATTAAAGAGGAGAATATCTTTTAAAAATACTTCAAATATCATGATTCAATCTGTATTAGTTCAGCATTAACATCTATTTCAAGTTTACCCCTTAGTTTGACTAGTTTATTCATATCTTCCCTTTTAAGAGACAAAACTTTAAATGGTTGTTAATACTAAACTAATTAAGATAGAAGCCTTAATAGGCATTTATACTGTAGGTATTAAAAACAATTTTTGAAAAATTGTATGCTTCGCAACTTTGCAGTCCTTTTAAGGAGCAACAGGATGAGAAAATGAAAAACTAAAAATGCCAATTAACACTATTTCACCTATAGTTTCAGATGGTTCAAGTGTAATATGGACTGTCGGATTAATATGGATTGTCTAATTTAATTTTTTTACAGAACACAAAAATGTTTACTAGAACAAAAGATTGAATGTTAACCGATGGATTTTGATTCTGAACCACTGTGCGTCGTATGCATGTTGAATTTTCAATCACGACTTTCTCGGGATTTGTGAAAAAAGAAAAACAGTTCAGTATCATTTTTGTTGTAAAATATCAACCTTTTCGGTTAAGCTTGCATCCTCAATGATCATTTTCCGCTTTGGAATTCATTCAGTCCAACTTTGGCCACACGTGGACCGAGACAAATACAAATATAGCTTAACAAGCACTCACGTCATTATCACTACCTGTAGAATTTCCGTATGGATATAAAATCTCCATTTAAGTAAGGTGTCCTGCGTGAAGGCCTCTATAGTCCCGAGGTTTCCCTCGCACAAATGTGTGGAGATGTGAGTATTGTAATGTTCCACACCGAGTAAGCCTCTAGCCTTTTGTTTGCCGGGCTTTAGTTATCCTGAAGTCCTTGTGATGGTTGGTATGCGCATCAACCAGCTGCGCAAACTAAGGATGTTGCTGCCACGAATGCTGCTGCTTTTGCTGTGGCTGTTGCTATTGCTACCTTTCCCAAGTGTGATATTGTCCCAGTCTGGTCGAAGAACTTTGTGATCGTTTTTATTTTTGGAGACGGAGAATGACACCTTTCAGTTTAGTGCTAGGTCAGCATTTTTTTTTGGCTTTATCACTTTCCATTGGCCCACAGGGTCATGGCTGGCTGGATGCGATGTAAACAACAGAGAGCAGAAAATTGCGGGAATTTGTTGTCGTTGTTTTTTTTTGTTCTTTTCGTCCTTTAACTTTGTACCTTTTTCTTTGGAGGTGTTCTGTTACCTGTTTTCACGTTAAATATCAGGTCAGATGAATGATTTATGTCTGAACAACGTACACTTAAAGCTCTAGAGTGGAGGTGGAGGATTGTCATGGATTTGGATTTGCTTGTAAATTTCTTAATTAATTAGTGATTTATTATTAATTTGTATTGGTTTAATGCTTAATTGGTTCCTTTGGTTTTATTTTCGTAGCTTTTTCAAAATATTTATTTTGGCAGAAATTTATCTATCACTTGAGGTTTTTTTTCGATTGTTCTACAAATTCTTTAATTGTAATCCTTTCGCTTTGGGGACTTTTTTGTTTGAGTTACGCGAGAAAGTAAACTGAAATTGTTATTTAAGTTAATTGAATGTGGCTTTTGCTTAGTTTTTCTTTTTTATTTATTAAATATTTATAATATCCTTTAATGGTTGTGACATTTTCTTTTTTGCGGAAAAGTACAGAGTTCTTTTTCAATGACGGCTAACAAGCTTTCGCTATCGTTAGGGACAGCATAGGGATGCCGCGGCATTTGTGGGGCTCTTTATCGATATCATTTTGTGTCATCTCTAATCACGAGGAGTACAGGGCATTGCTTAACCCTTTGAAAATGTACAAAAATCACTTAGAATTTATGTTTATGTTTACCCAGGCCAGTTATCGATAACCAGTGTGACACCATCCCTAGCTTTGTTTTGTTCGACATGACATTTATTTAACCTTTCAAGATTAAAGCACAATTTTGTATTAAAAAATACCTCTACAAGTGTTCACATATCGATAAATGAGTCTCTATTTTTTTATTAAGACACCTGTCAACCCTTTCCCCAATTAAGGGACATTTTTAATTTTTGTGTTTAACTTTAGTTATCGATAACATATTATTGTTCTAGAGATGACAAGACGTCTTTACATTTTTTAATTATAATTATAATCCTTTCAAACATTAACTTTTTTGAAAAAAGCACACACACACAAAGGCACTTTCCGGACCACCAACAAGTGAGTCCAAATTTTTTATGGGGGGGGAGTTCTCAGGAAATCCCTGCGCAGTTTAACTTCTTATATAAGAAAGCCACATATGTCCCCTCTGCACGGGGGTGGGGGGGAAGTTTGTTGATTGATTTAAAATATTTTCTGTACAAATATTAACACAAATCTTGGCAACATTTCTTATACCACAAAAAACGAAAAGCGAAGAGAAAGAACCGCGCAACAGTGGTGCCTCTTTCTCAAAGTTCGTGGTTTCCGTTTTAATTTCTTAGCCGAGTAGTCCTATCCATTGAAATTTTGAAATATTTTTGAAAAATCCACTAATATTTGCAAAATTCATTTTTTAATAAAATTTAATTCAAACAAAAACCATTAAATATGGGAAGCCAACTCGGCCACCTCTCTTCCCTACTCAACACTTGTGTGCCAGAGAGCGCGCGAAAGGGTTAAATGCTTTGCCCCTGAACCTGTCGTATAGATACGAATTGTTGCCGTAATCCTCCGAGGCTCTTAACACTTTTCAAGTTCAAAAACAAATACAAATATCACAAATCACAAATATCCTCAAACAGCTGCTTGAAACCTTTTTTAATTCAAAATTAAAAAAATCACTTTTTTATTTCCTCAAAAATGATTTGAATCTTCGATTTGCATTGTTTTTCTTAATTTCACAGTATTTTTGCACAAAATTCACTTCTCCACATAGCTGGGTCATCACCCGTTAATAACTCACTTGTTTGGACCCTGTTTAACCCGTTTTTCCCATTAAAAACTACAATTTAAACTCGAACATAACACAACAAAACAAGATTAGTCCTCCGGTCCGAAACAATTATAACCTTTAAATGATTTCTATTTGGCTTGACAGCAACAAAAAAAAACGCGGAGATGTTTACAAATGCCAACGCCGACGCAGGACACACAAGCGTATACGTTTGTTGTTCAAAGCCTTAGCATGCGTTCGCCAGGATAGGGGTTGATGATGCCAACCAGCCACCCAGTACGCACGCCAGGCTTCATAAATGTTATGAAGCTTTCATTGTTTCATAGATGCACAGCCATCATCGGCATTTTTGCTCGCCCATGATCGAAAAATACCCATGAACAGATCAAAACACACACATTGCCATCCTTGTGGATAGTCGTCCATCATCGTTGTGGCGGGCTAGCTACAGCAAGCAACGCGGGTGGTGGTTGTTGTGCATATGTTGGGCCATTCATAGATGTTATGAAACTTGGAAATTATGAAGAGTATTCTTAATTCTTATGAAACTCAATCATACTCTGGCGTTTGTGCAGTGAGTGTGTTGTGTCCTGTGATAACGCCACTCGACGTTGACATTTGTGTGCGAGGGGTGTAAATGGGAAGTTATCACGGCGGCCGTTGACAGTTGTTGGTGGTTGTTTATTATATCTTCATTATACGTTGTTGCATATTTGAGATACTTGGGCAGCATTGAATACTGGCAAAAACGGGGTTTGTATTTGTGTTTATTACTTTTTTATTTTTAATATTTTTTTAAATATCACTTTTTAGAAATTCCCTATCAAACCAAAGAGAAATTTTAAATGGTATTTGGTGTTGGAAAATATTAAGTTAGGCGGAATTATTTTCAAAATATTTATAAATGTGGCAACTTTGAAATTTTGCATAATTTGAAAAATATAAATTTTGTATTTTGTGACCTGTGACCTGTGAGTTTTCGTTGAAGGTACCTTTAATATTTATACTCTCACTAGCTGAACCCCGCCCGCTTCGCCAGGCAAAAAAACAAATGGTAAAATTAAAATCAGGTTTCATATTGATCTTATCATATTGATATTATCGTGGTCAGTAATATATACGTTCCAATTTTCAGCCTTCTAGCTAAAAAACACTTTTGCCACGAACCCCATATGTTATTTAAAAACAAGTAAAAAGACGTTAAGTTCGGCCGCGCCGAATCTTATATACCCTCCACCACGGAGTGTATTCGACAGTATTATCGGTAGATTAGAGGCTGTCGACATTACACAGAAGTGCACTACCATATTAGGAAAAATGTGATTCTTCATTACTATAATGTAAATAGTCCTCTACTATATAAATATTAATATAATTATTAGTCAGAAATCTTCAAAAATGTGCCCTAAATATTATTTGGTAGAAACAATTTCCCTCAAGCCCGATTTTACCCATTTGCAATTTCTTGATTCCAGCTACAGCCTAAATTGGTACCTCTTATTTTCCGCGTCTATGTAGACAGGCGAGTGCAAATACTGAATATCACGATTCTGGCTACAACCATTTGATTGTAGCTAAATTTAATTTCATTTAAATCCTGAAGCTACGAATATCGGAAGCTATCTTTATTATTCGCGTCACCGCCGTCAGAGAATTGTATACACCGAATTTCATTATTATAGCTGCAGCCGTTCTTTTTTTGGAATCATGTTTATCCCCATTCGCCCCATTTTCCACCTAAAAGTATAAATTTCGACAAAATTCTATTTATTTCGCATCCTCAGAGTCAGATGAATGTACACACCGAATTACATTATTATAGTTGCAGCCGTTTGGTTGGTACCATTTTAATCCCCATTCACCTCATTTTCCGATTAAAAGTACAAATTTCGAAAAAATCCTGTTTATTTCGCATCTTCACAGTCCGATGAAAGTACACACCGCATTTCATGATTTGAACTTCAGCGGTTTGGTAGGTACCATTTTTATCCCTCTTTTCAAATTGTATCCCTTAAAAGTATGAATTTTGATAAATTCTACTATTTTACGTATCTACGCAATTAGACGGGTGTAAATTCCAAATTTCATGTTTCTAGCTGTTATCGTATCATTGGTACTATTTTTATCCCTTTTTGTACCATTTCACACGTTATTTTTTTGTACTTTTTGATGATTACAAGTTACTAGAGGAAGGTACGAAACAAATTTCAAGTGTATAAGAATCGGAATTTTTTTAAATAATTGCTTAAATAGTCTAAATATTAGGGGGTATTTTCAGTCCTTGTTAGGGAAAAATTTTTCCCTGTGGGCAGTTTTCGCCCACTTTCAATCTCAACTGATCTGCAACCATAAGACACATTTACGGAAAATTTCAACCTCCTAGCTCATTTCGTTTGGCCGCTATCATGCTTTCAACAGACAGACAGACGGACATGGCTAAGTAGTCTTAGAATTTTACCAGGATACAGAATATATATAAAGGGTGTTTTTTTAGCTATTATCTTTTTGGTAACACTGGTTTAAACAGCTGACGCACGTTTCGTGTTTTGTTTCACTGTCAAACATCTTCAGTTTGGTCTATAATTTAACCATGAATCGTCTTACAAACGAACAACGCTTGCAAATTATTGAATTTTATTATCAAAATGCGTGCTCTGTTAAGAAAGTTCATCGCGCGCTTCCATTTTATGGTCAGTTTAATCGACCCACTGAAGCGGCTATTCGGTCTATTGTGATTTCGCACCAAATTTACATTTTTGGACATTAAACCACCAACACACTTACGTAGAGTGCGAACTGAAGAAAATATCGCAGCTGTATCGGCCAGTGTTAATGATGACCATCAATTATCGATTCGTCGCCGTTCGCAGCGATTGGGCCTCTGTTACGCAAAAAAGTGGAAATGCCAAAATTTGACTAAGCGGATGGAGCATTTGAGGCGCAGTCAAGGTCAACATTTGCATGAAATAATCTTCAAACATTAAATTATATGGACCGTACTATCGATTCAAATAAAGATTTCATGCATTTTTCTGAATTTTATGTGTTTTTTTTTTTTTGAAAAACTTTCCTATATTTTTCATAAAATCACCCTTTACTTTATGGGGTCTCCGTTGAATATTTCAAGGTGTTACAAACGGAATGACAAAGTGAATATACCCCCATCCTGGAGGTGGAGGGTATAAAAAGCTCGATTTTGTTTAAGAATTTTTTGTAGAATAATTTTTAATCCTCTATTTAAAAATAGAGTTTAAACAATCGATAACTATGGAAAAACGTAATCGATTTTTTCTTCTAATTTTCGATTTTAATTCCATTGGAAAAGAAATTGTTTTTTAAAACCTTAACGTCCGATACATCGATAACTAGGCGAGACATCGATAACATGGCGACCATTTGTTTATTTTGAGGTGCTCTATCCAAATATGCGGTCAGATTTTGGGGCCTAGGATATCATACACTCCCCAAAATACTAAAAAAGATCGCATTTGAGGAAAATGCGGCAACTATATAGTTATCGGTATGCACTAAAATAAGTTTATTTACAGCAAACGACCTATAAACTTTTTTCTCTGCGTGTAAATAACTATCTCAAGTGCACAATGACATTATACGCTTTACGACGCTGTGGTGGAGGGTATTCAATTTTGCATACCATTCTTTTGGTAAGCAGAATCAAACTGAACGATATTAAAGTCTACCCATGGTGACCCAAAGATTATGTAAATAGCACTTATTTTTAGCCTATTTATACCCTCCAGTAGGGTATTATGTCTTTGTGCTTTTTTTTGTATATATAGCTCCCATACAAATGTCGCTCCCGTTTTGCTTCCAATTTGGCACAGTACCATATAATTTAACTAGAAACATCTATGGTGAAATTGGACCATATCGGTTCAGATTTAGATATAGCTGTCATACAAATTTCAAATTTTGGACAAAACCTTATATTTCAACTAGAAACATCTGTGGTAAAATTGAGTCAGATCGGTTCAGATTTAGATATAGCTCCCATACAAATTTCGCTCACGAATTGATTTTTTCCTCTCTAGGAACCACATAAATATTTTATCCGAGTTTCTTCAAATTTGGCCAAAACCTTACATTTGAACGAGTAACGCCTGACGCTTTGACCTGTGGTGAAAGTGGGTGAGATCGGTTCAGATTTAGATATATCTCCCATACAACTTTCGGTATCCATTTAACTTTTTGCGCTCTAGAAACCACATATTTTTTCAGATTTTCTTCAAATTTGCCATAAGAACTTATATCTAACATTATGGTGAAAGTCGGTCGAAATAGGGATCATAAAAATGTTGCTCCCGATTTGACTTTTTCCGCTCTAGACAACATATATTTTAACCGATGTTCTTCAAATTGGGCAAAATATATTATTTTTCAACTAGAAAACCATATAGTTAGAGTGGGCTAAATTTTTTCAGATTTTAATACAACCCTCATATGTCATTCACGATTAAATTTTTCTCACTCACTGTATTAAAGATTTTGATTTCATAATTTAGCAGAAATCCTTATATGTTAGATGAAAACATACATTGTGAAAATAGGTCACATCGGTTCATTATATAGTACTCATAGAAAAATCGATTTAACTTTTTCCCCCGAATTCACTTGTAATGGGGTAGAAAGTGGAGGGTGTATATAGTCGTTCCCGCCCGACTTTTGCCTTTCCTTACTTGTTTAATTTTAATTTTCATGCGGTCGAGTTTGTCATGTAGATGAGGGTCTTGTGTCGGGCACACACCTCATGGTCAAATCTTGCTACTGATATTCAATCTTTTTTCAATAATGAAAAATTAGCACAACAAAATCAAAAATCATCCAAAGTTGCGAACCTTTCATTTAAACTCTTTGGCAGACCCCACTCTTATAATCTGTACCGCCACTTCAACGCTCAATCGGGGTGCTGCAGCATAATTGTGCTGCGTGCTGCTGCTACTGCTACTACGAATGTCTCTAGCATTGATATTGAAACTAGAGGACGTCGTATTACTGACACGTTAACAGCCCTTACGGGAAGGCATAAAATATTATACTTCCTTGTGTACATATGTATATTCATATATATGTACTCGTATCGTATCATATGGACGAAAATCAATATACAATATTTTTGACAAAACGTTTAGCCGGACGTTTTAAATAGGCAGCAGCCATTCAGTCAGCCAGCCAGCAGGTTAAAGAGCTTTACTACCCCCAACAACGAAGACAAAGGACCAAGTGACGCGACAATCTCAAGCAGCACAATGAGTGTATTTAATGTGGCCCACTTGAAACACCAAAACAAATATTTACATGTGAGCACCTCCGAACTACAATAAATTCCATAACAATGCAAATCGAAAACTAAATAAAATAGTTTTGTGAGTATCGTACAATTTACATATAACAAAAAATATAAAAAATAATTAAAAATTTCCTAAGGATTCCCCATTAGCTTCCTTTGTTTAATAACTTAACTAATAATGGTAAGTGCATTTAGTGTCATCTCATACTACAACTATTTGGGGTGGTGGTGCTTGCCGGTTCATCCTTTATTAAGTCACGAGAATTCCTCGACAACACCAGACCTGGCACGTGAGTAAGTGTTAAGATATCCAGCAGTTTGAGAGGCGTATGCAGCTGCTGCTCCTGCATTTGTTTGTTATTTGGGGAAATTCCACAATGGATACACTTCGATGCACATCATCCGTTTGGTAATGTAAGTTACTCTGGGTGTGAATTTGTAATTTTCTGAGCGTCCATCCTGCTTATCGCTGAATGTTGGCAATGTTTATGAGTCTCCCTAGCAATCATAGAATGGAGCTAGGAATTTTGTATTGTTCAGTACCACATACGCCTTCGGTCTCGACCTGATCCAAGTCTTCTTGTGTTGATAGAATACACAGTGAAACACGAAAAAAATAACCATATACGGACACCGCTACATGATAAAAGACCAAAAAAAAAGACCCGTGTTTTTTTTTCCCCCAAAGTCATGCACTTTTTTTTATGGGCCCCCAGAGATTTGAGGCCTCGGTGTAATTTTTGGAAAAAAGTGATCATATTCTCAGGCTCATATCTTGCAAACCGTTCGGAATTTTGATTTACTCTCTGAGGCAAAGTTCTAGCTCTTGTCATAAAGAACAAAAAGAATCAAAATCGCAAAGAATCAAAATCGCAAAAAACTTAAAAAAAATCGATTTTTTTAACCTTTTTTCCCCTGTTCAGGTCCATAGGTAGCAAACCGTTGAAAATTCAGGGAAACAATCAACTACAAAAATGTACCTAAGATCTCAATAAACAACTTTCTAGAACATATGAACTTCCTAGGAATTATTCTTAACACCGTTTAGGTAGCGCTTAGGTAGCCGGTTTTTTTTGCGATTTTGACCTTGAAGATGAAGTTTTTTTGATTTTATATGTTCACAATTTTTGTTCTTTATGACAAGAGCTAGAACTTTGCCTCAGAGAGTAAATCAAAATTCCGAACGGTTTGCAAGATATGAGCCTGAGAATATGATCACTTTTTTCCAAAAATTACACCGAGGCCTCAAATCTCTGGGGGCCCATAAAAAAAGTGCATGACTTTGGGGGAAAAAAAAACACGGGTCTTTTTTTTTTTTGGTCTTTTATCATGTAGCGGTGTCCGTATATGGTTATTTTGAAATGACTTCAAAAATGTTGCACAGTGATATTGAACAGCAAGTTGGACCCTTGCAGCCAATATTTGTACAACATTCTACTGTTCGAAACCCATTTTAGGGACAAGGACTTTTAAGTGAACTGTGCATGCATTAATCGGAACTGGAATGTAGGTATCAGGCCTTAGAAAATTACTTGCAAAAGACAAAATTAACAGGCAAAATATATAGAGCAAAGTAACGCTCAATGTTGAGATGATTTTGAAATTGAGTTCTATATTTGAGAAATTATATTAAAAAGTGTACTCTGCTTAGGCGGCTCTGAGCACGCCCCAGAGAAGAAAATCTTTAAGGTTTACTGAGGCCGGCTGTCCAGAAACTATTTACTCTGTGTAGCCTGATTTGGTCAAGGGATGTGGGTATGCCCAGGCTATTTCATGCATAACTTTAAACCTAAAATTGAAAATATGCTTAAAGCTATTTTGTAATTTATCCGTGGAACCTTATTTCAGACATTGGGCGTTTTTCAATGAAGTTTGAATGAAGAATGCATAACATAAATCCCACATTTGGTGACTATTTTCATATGGGAAAATTTTTTATTTTCTTATATATTTGACGAATATATATGGGGCATTCCACGACAAATCGGACAGTTTTAAATATTTTTATACCCTCCACCTCCAGGATGGGGGTATATTCACTTTGTCATTCCGTTTGTAACACCTTGAGATATTCATCGGAGACCCCATAAAGTATATATATTCTGGGTCGTGGTAAAATTCTAAGACGATATAGCCATGTCCGTCTGTCCGTCTGTCTGTCTGTCTGTTGAAAGCACGATAGCGGCCGAACGAAATGAGCTAGGAGGTTCAAATTTTTCCTAAATGTGTCTTATGGTTGTAGATCGGTTGGGATTGAAACTGGACGAAATCGACCCAGATGGAAAAATTTTTCCCTCACAAGGACTGAAAATACCCCTAATATTTAGAGTATTTCAGCATGTTTTTTGAACATATTAGCTTGTATTTAGTTGATATTTGCAATACGCATTCCCTCTATAACATAAAAGGGCACCATAGAGTAATTTTTATTTGCAGGGGGCGAAATGGGACAAAAAGGGATAAAAATGGTACCTATCAAACGACAACAGATAGAAACACGAAATTTGGCGTGTACATTCCTCTAATAGAGTAGATACATAATTTAAAATTTTTTTTTCTAAATTCGTTCTTTAAGGGGTTAAATGGGGATAGAGGGATAAAAATAGTACCAACCTAACGGCTGCACCTAGAATAATGAAATTCGATATATACATTCCTCTGATAGCGTAGACACGTAAAATAAAAGAACTTTCCAAAATTCGTACTTTTGGGGTTCAAATGGAAAAAGGGGATAAAAATAGTACCTACCAAATGACCGCAGCTGGAATCATGAAATTCGGAGTATACATTCCTCTGACTGCGTAGACACGAAAAATAAAACGTTTTTTCCAAATTCGTACTTTCAATGGATACAATGGCTACAGGGGATAAAAATAGTACCAACTAAACGAATACAGCTAGAATGATGAAATTCAGTGAGTACGTCCCTCTAATTGTGTAGATACGTAAAATAAAGATATTTTAGATAGTCGTACTCTTGAGGGGACAAAATTGGAAAAAGGGGATAAAAATGGTACCAACAAAATGGCCGCTGATAGAATCATGGAATTCGCTGTATACATTCCTCTGACTGCATAGCCACGTAAAATATTTTTTTTTTCCAAGTTCGTACTTTATTTTGTTGCTTTTACGACAAAAAATGGTAGAATCATGAAGTTGTCTTATACTGCGTACGTGAGAGATAAGGTATTTTCAAAATTTATACTTTTGAAATTAAAATAGGATGGAAATACAACCAACCAAACGACTGTAGCTGAAAGTACACTCTCTATCCCCCAATATTTAGAGTATTCATGATTGCTCCCTTATATTTACTTTATGAATTGAAATATTATTTCCATTATATATAGTATACAAATATTGGTAGCCTTGGCTTATTAATTAAATTTCTTATTTTCATACAGTTAAAATTTGTTGCGGACATTCCTCTTGTAGCTTGGAAGCACCACAAAGAAAATAAAAGTTTTAGCGGGCGAAATGGGACAAAAAGGGATAAAATATGGTACCAATGATACGACAACTGCTAGAATCATGAAATTCGGTGTATACATCCCTCTAATTGCATAGACACGTCAAATAGAGGGATTTTTCGAAATTCGTACTTTTAAGGGATATAATTAAAAAGAGGGATAAAAATGGAATCTACCAAACCGCTGAAGTTGAAATCATGTATACATTCTGACTATGAAGACTCGAAAGGGTTTTTCGAAATTTGTACATTTGGGCGGAGAATGGGGCGAATGGGGATATCTTTAAAATTTATACTTTTCATATCACTTTGCCTGTATCTGGAAATGCTTCTTTCTAATGGCGACTGACAATCGCCTAATATTTAGGCATGTTCACTTTCACAATTTCAGCATTTTATTTATATATAGTAGTCGAGTTTAAACAGTGCGCATAAGTATACATTATAGTTTTAAATATTAAACAAATAAAAATATCACAATTTTCGTAATATGGTACTGTGCTTCTATGTAAAGTAAACATCCTTTAATCTGCTGGTAATACTGTGGAATGCTCTCCGTGGTGGAGGGTATATAAGATTCGGCCCGGCCGAACTTAACGCCTTCTTACTTGTTTTTATTTTCTTATTTTTTATTTTTTTTTCTGATTACCCGTTAAAAAGACATACCTTTTTAAAAAATCGTTCTTTTTCAAATTTTTTGCTCATAACTTCTTCCATAATGGTCAGAATTGGATATTCTTTTTGTAATATATTTGTTTTTAAATGCTACTCAAAAAAATATTCGAAATGTTTTTGTATACAAATATGAAATTAAAATTTTATTTTGTAGTTGTTTGTACTTAGAGTGATCAAAAACCCGGGTTTTCTGCTATGTCGGGTTTTCGGGTTGTGCGAAAACCGTGATCTCAAAAAAACCGGGTTGCCCGGTTTTCTTTTTATAAAGAACCGGTCGGACCGGGGTTTTCTTGAAACAGTAAAAAATGGGGAAATTATTCATTATTAAGGTAATTCCAAAATACATACTCGTTCTTGGGAATAGGTCAATTCTGATGTCATAATCAGATTCACAGAAAATGACTCCAAACATTCGTGTAGGATCATTTGGCGATTTTTTAAATAATATATCAACCCTCATTACCTTTCGTCCAGCATCTATTATTCCCAAAATATCAGATTAGAACAGGTGTGACCACCGTAAAAACTACAAATTATGTTTTGCTGAAATAGGAATTTATTTTGAAAAACAGCTATAATTTCTGTACAAATTACCCCATTCTGTGATTCATATATACATATTTTGTAGGGAATAAATTAAGATAAAATATATAAAAAAAAGTAAAAACGGCGTTAAGTTCGGCCGGGCCGAACTTTATATACCCTCCACCATGGATTGCATTCCACAGAGATTGCCGGTTTTCGTATAACTGCAGTAATATTACAGGAAAATATAATTTTTTTAATATAGCCAAACCAGAACAAATACAAATATAGAAAAAATAATTTTATAAATATATATAATATTTTAATTATTTCAAACCATTATTTATTTCAAATCAAAAAATAAATTTTCTTATATTTATATTTTCACAAAGCTTAAATGCCAGAAATATTGCTACAGTTGGTTGTATTTCCATTCTATTTTAATTCCAAAAGTACAAATTTTGAAAATCCTTTATCAGACGTACATAGTGCAAAATAACCTAACTTCATGAGTCAACCAATTTTGCCGTAAAAGAAAAAGTACGAATTTGGAAAAAAAAAACTTTTTATTTTGCGTGTCTATGCAGTCAGAGGAATGTATACACCGAATTCCATGATTCCATTTGGTTGGTACCATTTTTACCCCCTTGAAGTTTCTATGCAATTAGAATTTTATCATTCTAGATGTAGTCGATTAAGTTGGTACTATTTTTATCCCTCTGTACCATTGTATCCCTTGAAAGTACGAATTTGGAAAAATCTGTTTATTTTCCGTGTCTGCACATTCAGAGGAATGTATACTCCGAATTTCATGACTCTAGCTGCGGTCATTAGATGGTACTATTTTTATCCCCTTTTTTCATTTTAACCCCAAAAGGTACGAATTTTGAAAAATCCGTGTATTTTACTTATCTATGCAATCAGAAGAATGTCTACACCGAATTTCATTATTCTAGGTACAGCCGTTTGGTTGGTATCATTTTTATCCCTCTATTCCCATTTTATCCCTTAAAAGTACGAATTTGGAAAAAATACTTTTATATTACGTCTCTACTCAGTTAGAGGAATGTAGACACCGAATTTTGTGTTTCTAACTGTTGTCGTTTAATATGTTCCATTTTTATCCCTTTTTGCCCCATTCCACCCCCTACAAATAAGAATCACTTTAAGGTGCACGTTTTTGCTATAAGGGGAATGCGCATACCAAATATCAAGCAAATATAAACAGAAATATTCAAAAACATGCTGAAATACGCTAAAATATTAGGGATTATTATGGGTATTTTAGTCCTTGTGAGGGAAAAATTTTTCCCTTTGGGCCGATTTCGCCCCATTTCAATCCCAACCGATCTACGACTATAAGACGCATTTATGGAAAATTTGAACGTTCTATTTTAAAAAACCCAACGGTCGGTCTCAGATGAAAAACCCGGTTTTCGGTCTCGGGTTTAATTACTCTATTTGTACTCCTCGATTTTCTCGATTTTTTTATTTAAACGTATATTCATTCATTTTGGAAAAAGGAATTTTGTTGTTGAATGTCCCGTATACATCACTTACAATTTGAGAAATTTCCAATTGACATTTAGAATTTCCATTTCATATTGAGAAATTTTCATAAGAATAAATTCCTATTGAAATGGAGAAAATTCCTTTTTAAATTTGTGAATTTCCTTTCATATTGAGAAAATTCCAGTTTAAAATGAGAATTTACATTTCAAATCTATACAATTTCAGTTGAAATTTAAAGGGGTTAAATGGGGCAAAACGGGATAAAAAAGTACCAATTAAACAACAACAGCTAGAAACATGGAATTCGGAATTCGTAGATTTGTAAAATATATGGATATTTCGAAATTCGTACTTTTAAGGAAAAAGGGAAATTGATCGAGAGGTATAGATTTGTTTCTACTAGTAAAGAAAATATCCCAAATAACCCCAATTCATTAGGGTACTTAAGTACGCTGTTTGAATGCATTTGAAGCATTATTTAGCTTCGCAGATGATACTTCACTTCTACACAAAGCCAGCGTCTTCCGATCTGCAGGTAATACTGTAGGATTCACTCAATGGTGGAGGGTATATATGACGTTTGTGTGGGCGAAAATTGTTTTTTAGTTTTTTTTTTAATTTGATGGGATGGGATGTGACATATTTTCCAAAATAACTCTTTTTAATAATATATGGATCGGTTTGCTCTACGAGTATTTTCATGTGAAGTGATTTGATGAAATTTTCCAATTATGTTCGTTTCTGTAGAACAAATAAAGCTCAATTTCCCGATTTAAAAAAATATGAAATCGTTGACAATATTTTTAATTTTGGCAGCAATTACGTCTACAATTCTTTTAGAGTAAGTACTAGGAACAGCGTCATGAAACATGCGGAGCGTCTTACTGACAACATTAACTATTAAATAAAACAATTAAGTTTGCTCATAAGTCGGTTTAGCCGATTGAAGCTTACTTAATTGTTTTATAAATAGTTAATGTTGTCAGTAAGACGCTTCATACTCTCACTCTCAGAAAGCATCTGTATGATCGTTACAATGGATGGGATGTTCTAGAAGTTCGTGGCAAATGAGATCGACTTCAAAATTTGTAAAACCATGATAAAATATCATGTTATAGTGGATTTCAGATAACGGTAGGGAAGTTATAAAGGATTTAATTTTACATTGGATATGGACAATTGTGTGGGAGGTACAATAAGGGGCGTGGCAAAATCATAAATATTTTATTAATTTAATGTGATTATAAAAAACATTTTTAAATATCAAATTTCAAATGATTTTGACTACCTGCGTGGGTGTTAAATATGTTTTATATCAAAGAAAACTAATTCTTATGCTTTGTGCGGGAGGTAACTGAAGGGGTGGGTCAATATCGACCATATTCTTTGTGAATGCAACTTCTATAAAAGTATTATCAAATTTCAGAGTATTCCGATCATTCGTATAGAAGTTATAAAAACTTTAATTTTACGTAGGCTAGGCTGATTTGTGTGGGAGGTACTAGAAGGGGCGTGGCAAATACCTCCACATTTCGTACAGTCAAGACGATTATAAGACATTGGTCAAGTACCGAGATATTGCTGATTTCGAATATCCGTTTGGAAGTTATATTGGTTTTAATTTAACATAGGAATATGAATCATTTGTGTGTGAGGTATCAGAACGGGTGTGGCAATTACGTCCATCTTCGAACTTGAACTAAGTTTGTGCAAAGTTTGAACAATCTCCCTTCCATAGTCATATTGTGCACCAGCCAGACGGACGGGCGGACATGGCCCAAACAGGAAACGGATTTGGTCCAAACATACATATGATCTTAAGCACTCCTTCAATGCTTTACACTTTTTACTGCCCCAAATGATATATACTCTTCTACTCTGTAGATTGAGGATATAATTACAAAAACTTAAGTTATACTTTTTTGTTTAAAAAACTATTTGGGAAAAAATATATTTGTATCTCATACCACAAATGACAAAAATACTTTATTTTCGATTTTTGAAAAGAGGGAAATGCAGCTTTATTCGCCTTCAATTTGTTTATGAAAAAAAAACTTTTATGAAATCGTTTTATACACATTATGCAGGAAAATTCTTTCAGTGTATATAGTTGAATCATAGTGATTTTGAGCTCTGTGAAAATGTGACCCAAATGAATAATGTCATTAAATAATAATTTTCCTTTACAATTTTTATTATTAAAAAATTAAAATGTTTTAATTGCGGCCGAAGTCCGCCGATGCATTACAGCTTTTTGTCTGCGTAGCCAGCATTGGATATACAATAGAACAGAAAGTCTTTAAGCCCGGCCAACCTAAGAAACTTTTACTGTGCGTATCAGTCTTTTGACGTATCCCAGAGGAGAAAACTTTTAAGTCAGACCAAAAGCCTCCAACGCTGAAATCTTCCGAAAATATAACAAAATCACAAAACAATACTTTCTTAAGACCATTCTTCGTTTTTCGAAATCAAGGCCAATATTCATTTTCCTGAAATGAAAAGTAATATAGAATTTATTAACACAATACGAACTTCGTAATTGTTCTTTTTTTACTTCTCCTGCGGACTTTTGAAAATGTAGGATATGACGATAATATTAAATACAAGTGGCAGTGGAGTTTTCAAGGACTTGTTGCATTATCGCCTACCAAAACGTGTTCATTTCAAGTGTCACACCTCCTCTTCTTTGGTTGAATGTGCTTTGAACCAACCAATTCGTCTCTACAGCAACTACTACTACATGTCCGTTAGTGCCACGTGAGGCAGGAATAGCCGGATATTAAGAGGAATCCACTCTGGATCAGACATATTTTCTGGGGAACAATTTGATCAATTATATGACATTGGCATATTGCATGGACGATATATCCTCCCGAAATAAAACATGAACCAATTTACATCTAATTTCATTTCTCAGTATAAAATGAAATGTTCCCAAGTTCAATAGTAAAATTCTGAATTTGAAATAGAAAATCTCAATTTCAAATCCAATTGGAATTTTCCCAATATGCAATGAAAGTTCTCAATTTGAAGTGGAATTTTTCCAATTTCAATTTGAAATGGTAACATTTTACACTGTGCGTTAGATTTTTATCAGAATCACACCACTGATATCGAATATTTCCGCCATAGCTGTCCTTGTGAGGAAATTTTTTTCCTTTGGACCGATTTCGCCCAGTTGCAATCCCAACCGATATACGGCTATAAGACACATTTATGGAAAATGTTGACGTCCTAGCTCCTTTCGTTTAGATGCTAGCTTGCTTTCAACAGACGGACGGACGGACATGGCTAGATCGTCTTAGAATTTTATGACGATCATTAATATACAGTGAGCTGCAAATGTCATGGCACCCCTTCCAAAATTAAAAAACTCCCCAATTTTCTCAAGAATTCTCTTATTTTGCTAAATAAAAAATAAAAAAATTGTTAACTAATATAACACAATATTTCAGGACAGCATAAGTCATGGTAACCCTGGTCAAAAGGGGATTTATACTTAATTTATGAGCGAAAGAGCATTTTTGTAAAGCTGTAGACAGCCCTTAGACATTGTTTAGATCCCTTGTGAAGAATATAACGGTACTCTACAAACGTCCAATCAGCAGAAGAGTCATTTGTTTATTTGAAAAAGAGAAGTTAAGTTATTTAGTAAAAGGAAAATAATAATAAATTGTCACGAAATGGGAAAATTTTACTTAGAAACTGTTAAAATTATAGATATAAGAAAATCATCTGTGCAAAAGTTATAAATCGGTTCACAGGAAAAAAAAAAAAAAAACAAGTAAAAACGACATTAAGTTCGGCCGGGCCGAACTTTATATACCCTCCACCATGGATTGCATTCCACAGAGGCTGTCGATTTTCGTAGAAGTGCAGTAATATTACAGAAAAATATAATTTTTATATTTTTTTTATAAATAAATATAATATTTTTATTATCTCAAACCAAGCTTATAAGGCAAGGCTATCAATAAGTTTACAGATCGAAATAATACTTCAAGTCAATTTCGAAAATTTTAAATACCATAAATATTGGTAGATAGTGGGTGCTGCAGTTTGTTGTATTTCCATTCTATTTTTATTTCCGAAAGTACAACTTTTGAATATCCATTATCTCACGTACGTAGTCCTAACTTCATGATTCAACCAATTTTTGCCGTAAAAGTAAATAGTACGAATTTGGAAAAATCTTTTTATTTTGCGTGTCTGTGCAGTCAGAGAAATGTATACACCGAATTCCACGATTCTAACTGCGGCCATTTGATTGGTACCATTTTTATCCCCTTTTTCCTATTTTACCGCCTTAAGAGTACGACTTTCTAAAATCTCTTTATGTACACACCGAATCTCATCATTCTAGTTGGTACTATTTTTATCCCTCTGTCCCATTACATCCCTTGAAAGTATGAATTTGGAAAAAATCTTTTATTTTTCGTGTCTACGCAGTCAGAGGAATGTATACTCCGAATTTCATGACTCTGTCTTGTTGCGGTCCATTTTAACCCCAAAAAGTACGAATTTCGAAAAATCCGTTTATATTACGTGTCTTCACAAACAGAGGAATGTATACACCGAATTTCATTATTCTAGGTGCAGCCGTTTGATTGGTACCATTTTTATCCCTCTATTCCCATTTTACCCCTTAAAAGTACGAATTTGGATAAATACTTTTATATTACGTCTCTACTCAGTTAGAGGAATGTAGACACCGAATTTCGTGTTTCTAACTGTTGTCGTTAAATATGTACCATTTGTATCCCTTTTTGTTCCATTTCACCCCCTACGAATAAAATCACTTTATGGTGCACGTTTTTGTTATAGGGAGAATATCAAGTAAGTACAAGCAGACATATTGTAAAAACATGCCTAAATACTCTAAAATATTAGGGATTTTTCCCTTTGGGCCGATTTCGCCCAGTTTCAATGAAAATTTTAAATTGTTTTCACATATCACAATAGTGTTTCAATTATCATGCTAGTAATTGAGTGAATTCATTTTTGTTGTGATTGTACCAATATGAATTAAAATTGAATTGAAATGAATTTAGTGATTTTCGTGAACTAAGTACTAGGTACTGAGAGTTGTTGCTGCGAACCTACTGTACACTAGATACAAAGTAGCTTTAACTGACCTTGCCATAAATTAAATTAAATCCAATCAATGTGAAGAGCAATACATTTAAACATTTAAAGGAGCTTCACTCAAACCACTTAAAGTGTGTGTATTTAGGAAATTTAACGCTTACTTGTGAAACACAACTCAACACAGCGTTGGAACATGTTAGAAACTCCCCGCCAGGATAAATCAAAGCCCTAATTGTTGTTCAAACAAAATTTAAATGTTCGAAAATCGAACGTTTAAATTAAAATCCCTCACAAAGAGCCTCCACACACACACGCACCCACAAACTCCAAGCATTTTGTCCATTATTTATGGATATGAACGAACCTCTGGGCCCTGTTTAATCAATCAATTCATTCAGTTCGGTACAATGAACAACGAAACAACCAACCGGCCGGTCGACCGACCGACCGACCAACCATTCAACCAACCAATTAACAAACAAACTACCGTCATATCGCCAGTCAAGCGTTGCACATCTAAACACCCCGTAACATATCCGAAAATCCATTAGGATTACTTTCCAAGCATGCTATGCGCTGTACAAACATGCATTCCATCATCATCATCATCGTCATCGAGCAACTCTCAACATCAACAGCTCTCCACTTGTTGTGTGTGTGTGTGTTACCCGCCCGCCCGGTGGTGTCTGTTTAAACGTCTTTTTAACACACATCGTCCGTCGTACGGATAGATCTTGAACGGCAACCCAAACAATGAAACAGGTTCATAAACTCTTTCAACTCTTTACTCTTCCGCTGGGCTAATTGGGTGGTCCGGACCATCTCCTCCTCCCCACGGTGGTGGTCATCCTACCACATACCACGTACCAAAGTGTTCTGATCATGCGCAAATGCTGCTGCGGCTACTGTCTGCCTCGTCTGTGTGCGCAAGTGAGTGCGCAGACGCAGAAGCAGACCCGTCCCGGCCGGCCATTAAAACACGGGAATCTCAAACAGACATGGAAGTTGGAAGTCGAAAGTAATGAAATGAAATGTAATTTTATTTGTATTGCAATTAGTTGAGAAACAACAAAAATGTGTGTGATATTTTGTTGTTGTTGCTGCTGGCGATGGTGGTGTTGTTGCTGCTTGAGATTGTTTGTATTTGCTTTTAATTATTATGTTCGGATAAATGTGTGATAAATGTGATGTTCAATGGGTGGACGATGTATAGATGGATGGACGGACGGGTGGATGGCTGGTCGGATCAACTGTGCACAGTGGGAGAATTTGAAAAGAATTTAAGAAGACGTGTCCTAAATTTTACTATTATGAAAACAAAATATTCTTTGAATGGGCTTTTTTGATTTTCTCGAAAAAAGGGTATAATTGACCCATAAAGAGAGGAGCTAGAGGGTTAAGGTCTTCCACAAAAATAATCCTCACACAATTCCACAATAGAGTTCTGACAATAAGAATTCTCTCAGACACATTAACTTACAACACTTTTCTCACTTAGTGTAATGCTCCCTTCGACAAAATATGAAAAAATTTAACCCACTGTAAACAGAAACTCAAACCAACTGGACTATAAGTTTATTCTGCAAAAAATAGTCTACTCAACATGTTCCAAAAATGCTGTTGGACAGTGTAAATTTTAAATTGAGTAACAAGGATTCTTGATTTTGTATCAAATTATTTAAATAAAAATATTTTGGATTGCTCCAAATATTTGATTTTTATAAACTCGATTAACTCGATTTATTAGGAAATTTTACATTATTAGGATTTATTCGCCGCTAAATACATTGGTCAATAAGTCATTTAAATACAATGCCAAAGAAAATACTCACGGGATATTGTCCTGCCTCAAGAGCATTTTGCATCTACATTTTATAGAATGGAAACTTATTTACAAATGGTATGGTGACATTTATTACTTGGGTGCACACTACCACTATCACGATTTCCGGCCTGTGAAAGTCTTCATCTTATGCATAAGTAAACGATTCTCCCAAACGAATGAGAAGCATAACTCACCTTGCGAATATCAGTCGCACCAAATAATAAAACACACATGTCACTTTATAACTTTCAGTTCTTCCGTTGGTGTTTATTATTTCAGCTTCAAGATGTAATGGAATCTGTTAAAAATATATATGTCAAGTTTAGAGAATTTATAAAACATCGCTTTTCCGTTAAACCCATATTTTATTGTAAATCAAAAGAAACAGTGGACTGCAGAATAATCTATCTATCTATATATAAAAGAGTTGCGTGATTGAGTGACTGACTGACTGATCACTCCCCAGACCAAACGGCTAGAGCTAAAATCATGAAATTTGGTGTGTACATTTCTCTTACAGTGTAGAGGTGTGATAAGACGGGATTTTTCGAAATTCGTACTTTTAAGGGGTAAAGCGGGGTAAAAAGGGATAAAAATGGTACCACCGCAAAGACCAAACGGCTGTGCCTAGAATCCTGAAATTTGGTATGGATATACCTCTTGCGGCATGAAGACAACCCAAAAAGTGTACCACCGCAATGACCAAACGGCTGGGACAAGAATCTTGAAATTTTGTACAAAAATTCCTCTTATAGCTTCAACGCACCCAAGAAAATATTTTTCAAAATTCGTACTTTTTGGGGGTGAAATCGGGTAAAAAGGGATAAAAATAGTGCCAATAAAATGGATGGAGCTGAAACCATAAAATTCGGTGTGTACATCCCTCAAAATGTTTAGAATCGCAAAATGAAGGAATTTTTCGAAATTTGTACTTTTAAAGGGAAAAGGTACCAACAAAACGGATGAAGCTACACTAATGAAATTCGGTGTGTATATTCGTTTTACAGCGCAGATCACTAATAAGAAAGCATTTTTCGAAATTTGTACTTTGAAGGGATTAAATGGGATAAAAATTGTACCACCATCCTGACCAAACGGCAGGACCTAGAATCTTGAAATTTGGAACGGGCATTACTTTTACAGCACGAATGCGACAAAGAAAATATTTTTCAAAACTCGTACTTTTTGTGAGTGAAATTGGGTAGAAAGGGATACAAAATGGTACCAATCAAACAGATGGAGCTGGGATCATGAAATTCGAATGCTTACAAACTTCGTCTTACAGTGTAGATGAGTTATAACAAGGAATTTTCCGATATTTGTACTTTTAAAGGATTAAATGGGTTAAAAATTGTACCACCAACAAATTGTACCAAAAGACTGGGCCTAGAATCTTGAAATTTTGAACGCATATTACTCTTATAACGCGAATACGAACACGAAAATATTCTTCATAAATTTAAACTTTTAGGTGTGAAATTGAGTAAAAACGGATAACAGCGGTACCAATCATGAATTTCGGTTTGTACATGCATAGAAAAACAAAATTAATATATTTTTCGAAATTCGTACCTTTTTAGATCCCTATGGTACCAACAACACGGCTGAAACTAGAATCGTGAAATTCGGTGTGTATATTCCTCTGACAGTGTAGACGCGAAACATTAACTGATTATCAATATTTATACTTTTGTATATGTACTTTAAAGGGGGAAGCGGATCAAAAGTGGTGCAAATGATACCAACCAAAATTGGGGATTTGGGGATCACCTTAAAAACAGTTTGAATACTGATACAAACTACTGTCTTACCATACCATATTTCCGCGTACGAAGTAGCGGGTATTTGCTAGTATTCCATAAATAACTTTGGTTCTAGTAAACATTTTTGAATTCTGTATAATAATTAAATTAAATGAGGACTATTTTTGAGATGTTAAGGGCGATAGGATATATTTTAGAAATTATGCCAAAGTTGACTACTTTTCGTATTAAAATGGTTATTTTTTGATTTGATATATTTTTACGTGTTTGTTCATAATGCACAGAAAAAAATATTTATTTGTATTACTGATTTACACCTTTTTCAGATTTTGAAAAAAAAAACGTAAATTATTTTTTGCAAATTTGTCGAACAATTTCTCACATCAGTTTTTAGTATAGGTCTTCATCCGAACATTTTTATAATTTTACCCTAAACGTTGGAAAATATTTGATTAAATAATTTTTATATTTAATAACATAAAAATATGTGTAAGCTCGATGAACGCATTTACTAGAGATTTTACATTATTTTACTTTAATTAAAATTTTTGTTTTTTTACTGATTTCAGATTTAAAAAAACGTAAATTATTTTTACGAATTTGTCGATACTTACTTTCAATATATCATAGCGCCAAAACTGTGTTTGTGTCAAATAAATGAATGGGTATTTTTAACCCTCTCATGCCCAACAGACATGCGAGTTAGTCATATAAAATCACATATTTTGCAGAATTAATAATTTTTATTTTTGTTTACATATGTAACAAGAAATATTTAAAAGGGAACCAACAAATTCGATAACTTGGGTTTGTATAGGAAGGTGAAAACAAACAAAGTGAAGTCTCAAATTTCAATTGATAGAGTTTCTTGTAATTCGAAATTGTTTAGAAATTCTTGACGAAGATTCGGAAATTGGTTTCATAAAATCCGGAGTTCCTCAAGGTAGTGTGTTGGGCCCGGTTTTATATACAATATTTACATCTGACGTTCCTACCAATGACGATGTAACAGTAGCAATAGGGTGTTTTTTATTGAGGTATAGAACTTCGAATTGAAATAAAACACAAGAAAATCGTTTTAATGTCCATCAATTTGGCTTTATTGGAAGGATAATTTTATGCCATTAATGTTTAAATATGATTTCGGGCATGTGGCCGCCGCGGCTGGCTCGAATATAGCCAATTCTACAGGTCCAATTTTCAACCACTCCAATTGCTGTGCACGATGGCGAATCGATTCATTCGGGTCCTCTTCAACACTTTGCTCTACAGCGGCAATTGTTTCTTCGGTGCGCACTGTTCGACGTCTCTGCGGATGCGTATTATCACATAGAGTAAACGTAGTGCGAAAACGATCCATGGTTAACCGAATTAATTGCTCTGATGGACGATTATGTCGACCATAAAATGGACGGAGCGGTGAACTTCGCGAACTGAACCATTACTTTCGAAATAAATTTGCACGATTTGCAAGCGTTGTTCTTTTGTCAACCTGTTCATGATGAAATGGCAAACCAAACTAAATATTAATCACTTGACAGCTGACAAAATGGCCGCCAGTTAAAAAAGTGATGCCAACTTAAAGTTCTATACCCCAATAAAAAACACCCTTTAATACAAAAACAACTTGACTTTACTCAATCTTGGTTGAAAAAGTGGAACATTAAAGTTAATCCTGAAAAATCTACACAGGTAACATTCACTCTTAGGAAAACAGATTGCCCGCAGGTAACGCTGGATGGAGTAACTATCCCTCATCGACTTATGTGAAATACCAAGGTCTGAATATAGACAGACGTTTAACATGGGAACGTCACATAAAAGCAACAAGAAAACAGCTATAGATTAATACAAAGCGAATGTTTTGGCTTTTAGGTCCAAAATCCCAATTATGTTTGGAGAACAAAGTTGTTCTATATAAAACCATATTAAAACCGGTCTAGACATACGAAATCGAGCTTTGGGGAACAGCAAGCAATTCAAATGTTGAAATTCAGCAAACATATCAATCTAAAACACTGAGGCTAATCACTAATTCACCTTGGTTTGTAAGAAATGATAACATTCATAAAGATCTGGATATCTCCAAAGTTAAAAACGAGATTAGAAAATATAGCGGTGATTATCTAAATAGATTCAGTGTACATCCTAATTTATTGGCTTTAACACTTTTAGATGGTAGCAATGAATCTAGAAGACTGAAACGATGTCATGTCCTTGCCTTGTTATCCTTTATTACCTAACTGTCATATAACTATATTTAAACCTAAACTGTAAAATAGCATAAGTGTTAGAATTCAAATAATTTTTATTTAATTTTTTGGAATAATGTAAAATTTTGATAAGTTCGCTGGAGCTTAGCAATTATACAATTTACTTAATATTTTCTCTGTAAATAGATTACAAATAAAGATACTTGAAAAAAAGTTTTACTTATAGGGAAGTGGTGGAAATGCCACTATTTCTATTCGACCTTAAAGGGTGAAGGGAGCCAAAGCCACCATCGAAGGTTTGCCAGACATTGATTTTTCTTCTTCTCATAATGTAAGGAAGTGACCATACAATTTTTGGGCGGTTTAACTTATAGCGTAAAGAAATTCGTTGCTGGCCCCGGACTTTGGCCCTGTCTGGCACTCACTTTCCACCCCCTGATTGGTCTGGCAGCTTGGTTGGTAACTCGCAGGAGTAAGAACTATCAAATATATACATAATGATTTGTATGCATGACAGTTTTGATTTGTAATTTTCTAGCGATATATCCTACGGATCCGACTGATCTTTTGCATGTGTATTAAGAACCAATGTCGCTTGTAACATATACGTCAGTCAGTCGCGATTAAAGCCGGCAAACGTTTTAATTCTCAAATGTCCTCTTGGAAAAGACTTTTTTGATTTTCTCGAAAAAGGTTCAAATTGGCCCATAAAGAGAGAAGGGAATTTCTGAGAAAATTCTTATTGTTAGAACTTTATTTATTATTTTATGATTTTTATGGAAGATCTTACCCCTCTAACTCCTCTCTCAAAAAAGTCCTTTCAAATAGGACATCAAAGAATTAAAATGTCCTACGAAAAAATTGCAAGGAAATAGATAAATAAAGCTCGCCACGCTTACTCTTTATGACAGAGGTAAAAGGCAAGGGAGAGGCAATTATAGAACTTAGGGAAAAAGTTTTATTGTACATATATAGAGGATAAGTTACAAAATGGCGGATATGGGTCGTCAAGTGACCATGTTTTTAAAAAGTTTCTTCACTTAAAATCATGTAAGGGAAGGATAAATTCGGCCGCGCCGACTTATGATATCCTCCACCCTCTAATGGTCATCAATTTCCGCCCGATTTTCATTATTTAGCCATCATTTAAAATGTATTGACTGTAGCTATTAATTTTTTTAAGTTGTTTATATGAAAAAAGTCAATACCTTTCGAATGATGCCTAAATGATGAACATTTACATCTTACCCGCAAAAAGTCAATATAAACTCCCAATAATTCTACCAATGAGTTACTCTAAGACAAGAATAAAAATTTTTATTTAAAGTGCTTCCAGGGGTCTATTAATTCAGAAAAAAAAATTGGACAAAAATGCTGCATAAAAAATAGGGAAAACATTATTTTTAGAGGTGTTGTCAGCAGCGTTTAGCTCACAGATGGCTTGACCCAGTGACGAAATATTTTGTAGATCACCATTAAACAATCCAATCTTCATTTCTGGGTGGTGACCGCTGCAATTTATTTTACTATACTATACTATGCCAATAAAACTGAGTCGCGGTCCATACAAATAAAAAATAATTTCCAGTCACAGCACAGAAATAAAGCTGGGATTGTTTAATGATGATATTCAAATTAGTTTGACCCTGTGTCAAGCCATCTGTGAGGTAAACGGTCCTCTAAAATCATGGCTATCCTGTTTATTTTTTATGTTGTATTTCTGTCCAATTTATTTTCTGAATTAATTAATTATTCTTGTCTTCGAATAACTCGGTGAAGTTTAGAGTAGTTTTTTGTCATAAAAAATCACAATAAACTACACACAAGCAAGAACTCACTATCCCCCACTGTGCGACATGGAGGTTATGGACTCGCTGACGTTTATTATTGTTTCTCTTGATCACATCTTCTTCATTGGTTTTGATGATCACAAAGAAGCAGGCCATCAGCAAAATATCTAGTTTTGGTCATCCCTGATGAAAATAGGCGTACATATTTATGATAGCGAAGAGGGTCATGCGAAAAGTCTGGTGAAATTCAAATTTGAATTGTTGGAATCATTATTCTACTGTATGAATTTACTTACTTGAGTTTTTTACTCGCTTAATGGTTTATAAATGATTTTTCCCCTTCCACCAAATAAAACATTCATGGCATTGCTACTACCTTATCAAGTTATTTAATTGCCTAGTATACCCATCAAACATAGTATAAGTTCCGGTTTGTCCAAAAAGAGAGATTCCCCCCACTTTGCATTCAATCATCGTGTCCCAAGGTGAACTCTCTCAAAAGATTCGCCAGTTAATATTTGTAAAAAATATAAATAACTGCGGCGGTTTTCCTTTTATGTTCGTATCATTTATGAAATTTTAATTAACATCCAGCAATTAGCGATTTAAAAATGAGAGTTGTACAATGTATGGCAGCCGCAGCATCATCAGCTGGCATGCGTTGTGTGCAAATTTGATAACTGGTATCCCTCCTAAAGAGCCTGTTCTATGCTAATCACATTCGCATAAAGAAGAATCGAATCGCGCGATTCAATTTTCTATAATTTTAGTCAACAAATAGTGAAATCAAAGAAGTGCAGAATAATATTGGGCGTGTTTTATTTGCATAGCATAGCATATTCGCTAACTTCTTTCGCATGGAAAAAAATAAACTTTCCAAATTGAATATTGCTAAATTACGTTTTAAAACGATTTAAGACAAAATTTCAGTTTCAGTCAAAATTTCAGAAAACGTGAAGTGTTTAAAAAATAAACTATAGGGTGGTCCATGTAACACTTTATATTTGAACTACCTATTACTTTGACTTTGAAGGGTAGAATAACACTCTTTTTTATACCCTCCACCTCCAGGATGGGGTATATTCACTTTGTCATTCCGTTTGTAACACCTTAAAATATTCATCGGAGACCCCATAAAGTATATATATTCTGGGTCGTGGTAAAATTCTAAGACGATATAGCCATGTCCGTCTGTCCGTCTGTCTGTCTGTTGAAAGCACGCTAGCTTCCGAACTAAATGAGCTAGGATTTTCAAATTTTCCTTAAATGTGTCTTATGGTTGCAGATCGGTTGAGATTGAAAGTGGGGAAATCGGGCCAGAGGGAAAATTTTTTCCCTCACAAGGACTGAAAATACCCCTAATATTTAGAGTATTTCAGCATGCTTTTTCAATATGTCTGCTTGAATTTACTTGATATTTGGAATGCACAGTCCCCTTATAGCTTAAAAGCGCACCATAAAGTGATTCTTATTCGTAGGGGGTGAAATGGGACAAAAAGGGATAAATATGGTACCTATCAAACGACAACGACACGAAATTCGGTGTGTACATTCCTCTAAATGAGTAGATACAAAAAAGTATTTTTCCCAATTCGTACTTTTAAGGGGTAAAATCGTAATAGAGGGATAAAAATGGTACCATCCAAACGGCTGCATCTAGAATAATGAAATTCGATGTAAACATTCATCTGATTGCGTAGACACGTAAAATAAAGGGATTTTTCGAAATTCTTACTTTTTGGGGTTAAAATGGGAAAAGGGGATAAAAATAGTACCAACCAAATGACCGCAGCTGGAGCCATGAAATTCGGAGTATACATTCCTCTGACTGTGTAGACACGATAAATAAAACGGTTTTTCCAAATTCATACTTTCAAGGGTTATAATGGGTACAGAGGGATAAAAATAGTACCAACTAAACTGCTACAGCTAGAATGATGAAATTCGGTTTGTACATCTCTCTAATTGCGTAGACACGTAAAATATAGAGATTTTAGAAAGACGTACTCTTAAGGGGATAAAATAGGAAAAGCGGGATAATAATGGTACCAACCAAATGGCCGCAGCTAGAGTCATGGAATTTGTTATATGCATTACTCTCACTGCATAGCAACGCAAAATAAAAAGATTTTTCAAAAGTTGTACTTTTTACTTTTAAGGTAAAAATTGGTTGAATCATGAAGTTAGGATATTTTGCACAATGTACGTGTGATAATTGATTTTCAAAATTTATACTTTTGGAATTAAAATAGAATGGAAATACAAGCAACTGTAGCACCCACTATTTTACTATATTTATGGTATTTAAGCTTTTTTGAAAATATAAATATAAGAATATGTACTTTTTGAATTGACTTGGAGTATATATATATTATAAGCGTGGCTTTAAATAATAAAAATATTACATTTATTTATAAAATTATTTTTTCAATATTTATACCCTACACCACAGGGTATAATGTCATTGTGCATTTGTTTGTAACACCCAAAAGGAATCGAGATAGACCCATCGTTTATTATACCGATCGACTTAGAATTACTTTTTAAGTCGATTTCCGTCCGTCCGTCTGTCCATCTATTCTTGTAATCAAAGTCCAAGTCACAATTGTGGGTAGAACTAAATGAAACTTTGCCCACCGACATTTTATGGGATAAGTATGAACGCTATTTAATTTGAAGAAAATCGGTTCAGATTTAGATATAGCTCCCATACAAATTTCGCTCCCAATATGACTTTTTCCGCTCTAGAAACCACATATTTTAACAGATTTTCTTCAAACTTAGCAAAACAACTAATATATCCAATATATATTTTAACTAGAAACAACTCTGGTAAAATGGGCCAGATCGGTTCAGATATATATATATACATATAGCTCCCGCACAAATGTCTCCACAATTTGATTATTTCCGCTCTATAAACCACATAATTTAACAGATTTTCTTCAAATTTGGCAAACCAGCTCATATTTCAACTTTAAACATCTATGCCGTAAGTGGGTCATATCGGTCCAGATTTATATATAGCTCCCACACAAACGTCTCCCCCGATTTGATTATTTCCGCTCTAGAAACGACATATTTTAACAGATTTTCTTCAAATTCTTCACTTTTGAAGCTTTCATTCTTTGACATTTGACAAGTAGAAACTGCGCCATTACTAAAAATGGAACGATACACGCTTCAATAAAGCATTGAAATTATTATGAATTCATGAATGAAAATGATCCGGAATTAAATCGAAAAATCATCTTGACTGATGCGGCCCATTTCCAACTCGGTGGCTACGTCAACAAGCAAAATTGTCGCATCTGGGGCTCGGAAACCCCTAGAGTTGTTGTTGAGAAGCCTCTCCAATCTCATCGTGCGACTGTTTGGTGCTGTTTTTGGTCCGGCGGGGTCATTGGAGGTTGGATCAACAGTTACGGTGAATGGATTGCGCTATCGAGAGATGATTAATAATTTTTTATGGTCGGAGTTGTATGGTATTGATCTGGTCAACGTTTACTTTCATCAAGAAGGCGCTACGTGCCACACAAGCAACGAAACCATTGCTCTTTTACGGGAAAAGTTTCCGGACCGTGTTATCTCTCGAAGAGGTGATCACAATTAGCCACCGAGATCTTGTGATTTAAAAACTTGTGACTTCTTCCTTTGGGGCCACGTGAAAGAAAAGATCTACACCAACAGACCAGCGTCGTTTCAAGACCTCAAGGATAGAATTCGTGAGGCTATCGAGGACATAGGGCAGCCACTTTGCGATTTGGTTATGGAAAATTTCATGAAAAGGATATGGTCCTGTAAGTGTGGTCGTGGTGGTCATTTGGCTGATGTTGTTTTTCATTATTAACGGCATACCCTCCTCCTCTTTATTATGAAATAAACATCCGATCATTTATCTCAAAAAATGGCAGTTTTGTTTGAATACCAAAATAGCACCTCTTGTTGGAAATCCCTGTACATAATTCTTGTAAATTAATTAAATATAATAATTAAGTAAAAATATTGGTCGTATGTTCAACAGTTTAAGTTTATAGGAATCAATAAAGATGTATCTGAATGGAAATGGGAATCTAATACGTTATTCGTTGTGTCGGCAATTTTGTTAATATTAGCTAAGAAGAATGTGTTTCCACTTCATCCCAGCCAAATCTTTCCCTTTCCAACTCATTTAATTAAGTTGCACTTCATAACCATGGACATTTTTGAAAACTATGGAGTCATGATTAAAACTGCAACTTAGAGCAGGTAATATGCAAGATTTATGTATTTCATATCATTGAAAAGGAAGACGACAAATTGTAAGAAAATATTACATCAGGCCTATGAAAAGAATACCAGAATTCCTGAAATGCTCATAGCACATAGGTCTGGCGGACTTTACTCGTACTTTATTTTGCTCAAAAATTATGCTTTGAAATTGGACCTCATATGTCACACACTAAGGTACCTTCCGGTTATAATTCGACCCGCTCTTAAATCCTCGTTTAACAACAGATTTGGTTGAGATTCGGGAAGATATGCTATGAACATGTTTTACAAGTGGACCTCATAGGTCCACCATAAATCTGCTAATATCGGTAGTTAATGGCTTGACGGAATCTGGCGGACATTTCTTCGTTTTTTCATTAAAAATATTTTGCATTGCCGTTTGAGTAATTATTTTTCAAAGTTAGACCTTTCTAAAAATGGTTTACCTCTTTGGAGGGATCTTTTTTATAAACTATGCATACTTAATGGAACATTTTGTTGCGAATTCAGTTTATGCATTAGCTCATTTGCCAGTACTTAAAATAAAGCATATCAATTCTCTTATTTTGTAAATCGTTCATATTCTGCAATCCAATTAGAGTCAAATTCGACACACTTTCAATAGTGAGTTGTTCTTGAATCCAATTCGTTACAAAATTTGTTGAACAATAAAAGTAAAAAAACAAGTAAAAAAGGCATTAAGGGTCGAACTTTATATACCCTCCACCATGGATTGCATTTCATAGAGACTGTCGATTTTTGTAGAAGTGCAGTAATATTACAGGAAAATATATATATTTTGAATATAACCAAAACAAATACAAATTTTGAAAATCCAGTATCTCAAGTGCAAAATAACCTACCTTCATGATTCAACAAATTTTTGTCGTAAAAGTAAAAAGTACCATTTGGGAAAAACCTTTTTATTTTGCGTGTCTATGCAGTCAGAGGAATGTGTACACCGAATTCCATGTTCTAGCTGCGGTCATTTGGTTGGTACCATTTTTATCCCCTTTTTCCTATTTTACCACCTTAAGAGTACGACTTTCTAAAATCTCTTTATTTTACGTGTCCACGCAATTATATGGATGTACACACCGAATTTAATCATTCTAGCTGTAGCCGTTAAGTTGGTACTATTTTTATCCCTCTGTACCCATTGTATCCCTTGAAAGTACGAATTTGGAAAAACTTTTATTTTTCGTGTCTACGCAGTCAGAGGAATGTATACTCCGAATTTCATGAATCTAGCTGCGGTCATTTGGCTGGTAGTATTATTATCCCCTTTTCTATTTTAACCCCAAAAAGTACGAGTTTCAAAAATCCGTTTTATTTACGTGTCTACGCAATCAGAGGAATGTATACACAGAATTTCATTATTCTAGGTACAGCCGTTTGGTTGGTACCATTTTTATCCCTCTATTCCCATTTTATCCCTTAAAAGTACGAATTTGGAAAAGCTGTTATCGTACCATTTTTATCCCTTTTTGCCCCATTTCACCCCCTACGAATAAAAATCGTTTTATGGGGCACGTTTTTGTTATCGGGGGAATGCGCATACCCAATATCAAGTAAGCACAAGCAGACATATTGAAAAAATATGCTTAAATACTCTAAAATATTAGGGGTTATTATGGGTTTTTTCAGTCCTTGTGATGGAAAAATTTTTCCCTTTTGGTCGATTTCGTCCAGTTTCAATCCCAACCGATCTACTACTATAAGCGTATTTATGCAAAATTTGGACCTGCTAGCTCCTTTCGTTTAGATGCTAGCCTGCTTTCAACAGACGGACGGACATGTCTAGATCGTCTTAGAATTTTATGACGATCAAGAATATATATACTTTATAGGGTCTCTCAAGGTGTTACAAACGGAATGACAAAGTTAGTATACCCCCATCTTGGGTATATTTATATTAAAATAATACTATCAAATAAATTAAGACTTTTTCATTGGAATTCTGTTCGAACGATCCTATAATTCTGAAAGGGCTTGTTGATTAGACCATTTTTGTAGAATAAGCTTATAATCCAGCTGGTCTGAGTTTATTTCTACAGTGTACGGAGGGGCAGATGACCAGTTTCACAGGCAAAAAATAATTGGAAAGCAGCTACACATTTGAAATTTCGTACATGTAGTTATGGTGTTTAGCAAAGTCGTCTATAAAAATTGTGATTTGATACGCCCACTTACAGTGGGATCGAAGTAGTTTTTTGAGGCAAAATACCTTAGGAAACAGGTACACCTTTTAAATTTGTACCTATACCAATGCTGCTTACAAAATATAAGTTTATCAACCTATTGCTACGCCCATTTACAGTGGGATGGTAGTAGTTTTTTGAGGCAAGATATCTTAGGTAACAACAGGTACAACTTTTAAGTTTCGTACATATACTTATGCTGCTTACAAAAGTTGTTAGAATAAATATTAAGTTAGTTAGTTGCTTTTTTAGGAAACAGATAGGCCTTTAAATTACATATAAAAATATTTAGCAAAATTTTAGACTTTTGAAATGTATTGCAATTATCTTAATGGTTAATAATCATTTAAAAAAAACGAGTTGCCACCTCGTTCCAATTTCCCATTTTTGGTAATTTTAAAATGTTAGCAACACACTGTCATTATTACTTTTTGAAAATGCCTTGATACAAAAATTTACTTTTTACCTCAATTATTTGTATTTGGCCCCATCTTAAAATTAGATGTCAAACGGTACGATTTTTGACCTCGAAAGCTGCAATTGTTTTTAATGCTTGTGCTTCTCATAAAAATATTGCATACTTATTTTTGAAAAAAAAAAACAGAATTTTTCTCACGAGTTATGACCAATTTAACAGAGAAAAAACGTCTGTAATCCTGAAACACATGACCGCTTTTAATGTGCTATACTATTTTACTATCTTGAAGGTAATTTCAATTATAAGCCGCTTTAGTTTTATTGAACTTTAAACAATTTTATTTCTTTTATTTTGATTTACGAAATGATTACATAAATCCATGAAATGATGGTTTCTATTTTTTACGATTTCTTTTCGCAAAATGTTCAAATCAAATATTGATTACAGACCAAAAAAATACAAACGAAAAAAAAAAACTAAAATGTGGAAAATTGTCAAAATGATAATTTTGTCATTAGTTTATTCGAGATAATCCAAAAAGTCCTTTCAAAAAGGATATTTAAAGATAAAAATGTTCTACGAAAAAATGTGCCGGAAAATATCAGTGGGTGTCACCAAAGATATTAAAGTTGTAAATAAAGCTTTTCACGCTTAAATAACAAAATTACACGTCAACTTATACAAAAACAAGTAAGGAAAGGCTAAAGTCGGGCGAAAAGTCATATAGAGAGCGATATTAGTATGAGAGCTATTCTAAATCTTACCCGAACTTACCCACTTTCACCAGAGATGTTTCTACTTGAATTATAAGGTACTGTGGTCTCTAGTGAGGAAAAAGTAAAATTGAGGACGAAATTTGCACGGGAGCTATACATATAAATTTGAACCGATCTAACTCACTTTCACCATTGATGTCTAGTGGAAATACAAGGTGTTGTGCAAATTTGAAGAAGATAGGTTAAAATATGTGTTCTCTGGAGCGCAAAAAGTCAAATAGAGAGCGACAGTGGGATCTATATCTAAATCTGAAACGATTTTCTTCAAATTAAATAGCATCCGGCCCTCAAAACTCACTTGAGAGGATTTTTGTTATGATCGGACAATTAGTGCAAATTCATTCATTATTAACTATGCAATGTTGTTGTAGGCGAATGCCGTTGATGTTTAATTAATTTTCTTCATATCTCCCTAAAATATTTTCGTAATTTTCGGGGTTATTGCCAACTCTTCCGTTCTCCAAGTATAATAACATCTGCACATATATCATCAATTGTTTGTCGAAATAGGTCAATTCTGATGGCACTGAAATCTTTCGAAAATGACTCCAAACATTCCTGTAGGATCATTTGGCGGTTTTTATGCCCTCACTCTCAGAATAGGAGGGTATATATCATTTGGGACTGAAAAAAGTGTAACGCATTGAAGGAGTGACCTAAGACCCTAAGTATGTTTGGACCAAATCGGTTTCACCATTTTTTAAGGTGTTTGAGCCATGTCCGTCCGTCTGGCTGGCTGGTGTACACGATAACTATCGAAAGGAGTTAAGGAATCGATTCAAACTTTGCACGTGGTAATATTTTTCCCAAACTTAGTTTAAGCTGGAAGATGGGCGAAATTATCACGCCCCTTCTAGTACCTCCCACACAAATAGCCCATATTCCAATGTTAAATTAAAACCGATATAACTGCTACACGGATATTCGGAATGCACTATATTTTGGTATTTGATAATGTTTTAATAATCACTTTAAGCGCACAAAATATGGCAGGTCTTGTCGCGCCCCTTCTTGCATCACCCACACAAATCACCTTAACCAACGTAAAATTAAAGCTGTTGTAACTTCTAGAAGGATGATCGAAATACTATGAAATTTGATATTTGGCAATGCTTTTACATATATATGTGGCATTCGTGTGGAATATGGGCGATATTGACACACCCCAAAGTGGCATAAATAAAACCGATATAACTGTCATACGGGTATTCAAAATCATTTGAAATTTGAAAATGTTTTTATAATCACTTTAAACCAAAATAATATTTACCGTTTATCCACGCCCCTTCTTGTACCTCTCACCAGGGCCGTGCGCAGGGCGGGGTTTTTGGGGTTCAAACCCCCCCCCCCCAGAGAGGTTTCGAACATATACTTTTTAAAACCATGTTTACCGCAAACAAACTAATTTTTCCCACAAAAGAAACTCAAAAACGATGTTCACGTGTCTAAAATTTCGTTTCTACGAAATGCATTTTTTCTCTGCGTGTAGGTCTCTATTTTAAAATCTACTTTAAAGTTGCGAAACAATAAGAAATGAGTTTTAACTTACTTAAATGTTTATTATATTTATCACTTATGTCAAATATTTTTCAGAGTTAGTATTTTTTTGTATATATGTAACAAGTACTATTCAAAAGAGAAACAACAAATTCATTAACTTGGATCTACGTAGGAAAACGAAACTCTAAAATACATATTATTTGGTTTTTTGGAATTAAAATTTCTAGTTGTTTCTTCTTGCATTTCATCGAATACACAAAAACTGTATTTGTTATTCGAATTTATACATATTTAAGATTATAAAAATGAAGAAATATTTCCAAATATTTTTTTAATCGGAATATGCGAATAAAGATTTTGAGTAAACATCCTGTTACTCATGTCCTATATAAATTAAAAACTCCAAAACTCTTTGGATATCCTATTTAGACCCATACTTCGTCAAAAAGCATATCCAATTTTCTGCATTTATCATAGAAAGAAATGCGGGACTGAAGGGTTTATCGCCGAGGAATTTGATCGTTTTTTGTGTAATATTTCTTCAAAATATATATCGAGGGCTTATTTATATCCATCCAAAAGTGGCTATGAACCATTTTCTACAAAATGAGTTTTTGATGCAAAACTATTCTCAGATTTGTATATCATCTGTCATATACATTTGGAAAAGAACATTTTTTTCTTAAGCCAATTTTTTAATTTTGTGATTTGGATATTCCCTCGCACGTTAGTTTGTGACTGCATAAGTGGCTATGAACATAAAAATAATAAGTTCAACAATGGAGCAGCATAAAACCAAAGTTTATAATTCACTACAACGATTTTGTTTAAAACATTTTTCTAGATTTAGGGCATATCGTACTATCAAATTCCATCATTTCGCGTCAATAGCATTTTGATTCCCCAGTTATCAGGCTAAAATAGGAAAAATGGTGGCTGTAAAGTCAAAAATTGTGAAAAGTATATTTAGAAAAAGTAATTCTTTGGCATGTGATTGCTGACCTCATGGGGAATATTTGTGTATGAAAAGTTTCAGAATTATGAAAAAGAAAATGACATATATGTTACAAGCGACCAATCTGATGGATGAAGCTGGAATCTTTAAATTCGCTGTGTACATCACAGAAAATGCATTTTCTATACAACATTAAGGAGAAAATCAGTTTTTCATAGCCACTTATGAATATAAGCCCTCGATATGTATGTATGTAATTTCAAGCAACTATTTAAAAAAAGTTCTACATTTAGAAATCAAATCTTTTAATAAAAGCAGCCTATCAGCAGACGCTTTTCTGCTATTACAGCTGTTTTTTTTTTTGGCATAACAGCAGTTTTCTGCAATCTTACATCACCATTCACACTGCTAAAGAGTTTGCAGTCTGCTAAAATTGGCTGTTATTAATCTATATATATAAAAATGAATCTGTGTTTGTATGTATGTTTGTTTGTTTGTTTGTTCTTTATAACAGCCTAAACTACTGAACCGATCTTCTTGAAATTTTCACAGTATATTCATGCTGAACCGGTGGTGAAAATAGGCTATATAATTTTTTGATATTTTCAGTGGGCGTGGCACTGAAAATTTTTGTGAAAGTTCACTAATTGTTAGTCGACACAGTTGTGCCAAAAATGGGCGGTATTGGAAAAGTGGGCGTGGCACCTCCCATACGAAGTTAAAACCTATTATTGACTATTGTCAGTTCTATGGCACCTAGAGTGCTGAAATTTTGTGTAAGTCCATCTAGCATCAATGTGCGTAGTTGTACCAAAAATGGGCGGTATTGGAAAAGTGGGCGTGGCACCTCCCATACGAAGTTAAAACCCAATTTTGACTATTGTCAGTTCTATGGCATCTAGAGTGCTGAAATTTTGTGTAAGTCCATCTAGCATCAATGTACGTAGTTGTACCAAAAATGGGCGGTATTGCAAAAGTGGGCGTGGAACCTCCCATACGAAGTTAAAACCTATTATTGACTATTGTCAGTTCTATGGCACCTAGAGTGCTGACATTTTGTGTAAGTCCATCTAGCATCAATGTGCGTAGTTGTACCAAAAATGCCCGCTATTTGGAAAGTGGGTGTGGCACCTCCCATACGAAGTTATAACCTATTTTCGAATATATTCAGTTCTATGACAGATACAATCCTGAAATTTTGTGTGAGTGCATCTAGCATAAACCTGCTTAGTTGTGCCGAAAATGGGCGGTATTGAAAAAATGGACGTGCTAACTCACATACGTTCGTATATATTGTCAGTTCTATAACACCTAGAGTGCTGAAAATTTGTGTTAGTAGATCCAGTGTAAATAGTTGTGCAAAGATGGGCGGAAAGTGGCCGTGACCCTTCCCATTCGAACTTAAAAACCGTTTTAGAGTATATTCGACGCCAAGCTTCCTATATTGTAGTGCAGGCCCGTGCGCAGGATTTTCCCCTGGGGGGGGGGGGGGGGGGTTTTCATCTACACTCATAAAAAAATTAACCCTATAATGAGTTAAAATTAACTAAAACCAAGTACTTTTTACTAAATATAGGTAGAATTTTGCTGAAATTTTCCTAAAACTAAGTAAATGTTTACTCAAATCAAATAAATATTTACTCAAACTGAGGACAATTTTGCTGATTTTTTTCCTCAAAACGAGGAAATTTTTACTTAGACTGAGGAAAATTTTATTTTATACAAGGAAAAAAGTTACATTAAAATAGCTAAATTTAACTAAAAAAATCAAACAAATAGTTTTGCTTCAGAGTATGCAAAACTGATACAAATAATTACAACATTAAATATTTCTCAAAAGTTTCATGTTACCTCTGCCATAAGGAGTTGAGCTATTACCTCATGATTGTTACGAAGGCAAGATAGGCGCCTTCGAATAATTAGCTGTTTGCTGTTTTTCGCAATATATATGATACGCACATTGCTCCAAGCTAATATAAAAGGAAATTCGAGCTAAACTCGCTTATGAACGTTTATCTATTTTTATATTTTAATTAACAACACCCAATTTTAGCAGACTGCAAACTCTTTAGCAGTGTGAATCGTGATGTAAGATTGCAGAAAACTGATGTTATGTCAAAAAAACAGCTGTAATTGCAGAAAAGTGTCTGCTGACAATCGCTGCTTTTATTAACAGACTTGTTCTCTAAGTGTAGAACTTTTTTTAAATAGTTGCTTGAAATTACATACATACATATCGAGGGCTTATATTCATAAGTGGCTATGAACAAAAACATAACTTTTCAGGAGAGAGAAAAAAACTTATTTTTTCCTTAATGTTGTATAGAAAACGCATTTTCTATGCTGTACACAGCGAATTTAAAGATTCCAGCTTCATCCATCAGATTGGTCGCTTGTAACATATATGTAGCCAGTCACGAAAATCGCTGCAATTGATGAAAAATCCAAAATACGCCGTTGCAATTCCTTATATTTAAACTTTCTTCATTCATAATTCTGAAACTTTACATACACAAATCTGTGGTCACAACCCATAACAGCCTAAGTCTGTTTTTCAATATTTTCAGTACAGGAGTTTAAAGTTTTGAATCTTCACTGAAAATCAGGAGAAGGTGTTTTTTGGAAAACTTTGCTACATATTCCAAGGAAACGAATTTCTTTACTTAGTTGTTAACAAAAAATAGTTGTTTATTCTCGCAGTCAAAAGATATTATCGAAAAAGACACTTAGGCTCTTGTGAATTGTTGAACGAAAGAAAGTCAAAAAGTTCAAGTTGAGTTAGGCTATTATTCCAGATTAAATAAAAAACATTAAGTGCGCCTAAATTGGCATAAACGAAATTGTAATTCGGAATAAGAGCTTAACTCAAGTTAGGAAAATAAAATTGTTTCTTTGTTTTTTTTTTGGATTAACGACTTAAGTTGATTTAGGCAATGATGAAAAAATAATGTTTATATTTGTTGTAATCCTAAATTGACTTAGGCAGTTATGCCAAAACAGTAATTTAGAAAAATAACTTAAGCTATTAGGTTTTTTTAGGATTAATTGCCTTCCTAGAAGGGATACAAACATGAAAAATTTAGAGCAAATAAATTTAGATACGCTGAATACGATGGTGCTAATAACTCAATTGTGTCGTAACTCGAGTTAGGCTGTTAAGGGTTGTGACCACAGAAATATTCCCCATGAAGTCAGCAATCACATGCCAAAGAATTATTTTGGTATTCTCAATATAATAAAAAGTTACGCCGGTTTTTCTAAATATACTTTTCACAATTTTTGACTTTACAGCCACCATTTTTCCTATTTTAGCTTCATAACTGGGAAATCAAAATGCTATTAACGCGAAATGATGGAATTTGATAGTACGATATGCCCTAAATCTAGAAAAATGTTTTAAACAAAATCGTTGTAGCGAATTATAAAGTTCGGTTTTGTGCTGCTCCATTGTTTAACTGTTTGTGCAGTCACAAACTAACGTGCGTGGGGATAGCCAAATCAAAAAATTAAAAAAATGACTTTAGAAAAAAATATTTTCCAAATTTATATGACAAATGACATCCAAATCTGAGAATAGTTTGGCATCAAAAACTCATTTTCGAGAAAATGGTTCATAGCCAATTTTGAACATAAGCCCTCGATATATATTTTGATGAAATATTACACAAAAAACAATTAAATTCCTCGGCGCTTAGCCCTTCAGGCCCGCATTTTTTTCTATGATAAATGCAGAAAATTTGATATGACAAAGTGGGTGTAAATAGGATGTCTAATGAGTTTTGGGGTTTTTAATTTATTTTAGTTTTTTTCGTAACAGGATGTTTACTCAAAATCTTTATACGCATATTCCGATTAAATAAAAAATATTTGGAAATGTTTCTTCATTTTTATAACAGTTTTTTGTACTCGATAAAATGCAAGAAGAAACACCTAGAAATTTTAATTAAAAAAAAAAAAAACAAATAATTGGTAGATCCAAGTTACTGAATTTGTTGTTTCCCTTTTGAATAATACTTGTTACATATGTACAAAATAATACTAACTCTGAAAAATATTTGACACAAGTGAGAAATATAACAAAAATTTGAGTAAGTTAAAACATTTGTCTTACTGTTTCGCGGCTTCAAAGTAAATTTTAAAATAGAGACCTACACGCAGAGAAAAAATGCATTGCGTAGAAACGAAATTTTAGTCACCTGAACATCGTTTTAAACATGTCATTAGTTGTTGTAAATGAAAAAAGAGAGATATGTATTATCATTGCAAACTCCCAAAACATTAGAGGTAACAAAAACCGTTGTTGTTGCATCTGTGATGAAAATAGGACACATAAAAATAATAAAAATGTCGCATCACAAATGTTACATCTTAGTGCTCTACAAGCATGAACAAATTATTTGCTTTTATTAAGAATGATTTTTAGATTTCATTATGATATCATAGTGATACTTCTCTACACTTTTTTAAAATTACTAAAATATTTTATAATTTCCAAACTTATATTACAATTAATTAATTAATTAACATTTAATTAACAATTAAAAGTTCATAAGATATTGCTCTAGTCGAATGTCAAGAAGTGGTATCGGTTAATTAAAATGAAACTTTTCCGAACATTACAATGGTGTCCATTAGCGAAATTAGCGTTACACATTCTTGAAATTCGAACAATTCGTTTAGTTTGCTTGTATTTTTCATAACCTTTGTCCCAAATTCAAGAAAGTGTCCACGATTTTTTTTTGTAATTTTCGCGTTTTCACGATTTTACTGCAAAATTACCATTTCAGACAAGTTATTTTAAAAAGACCTTACAAATTATATTTTTATTGCTTCAGAAAGTCTAGAAGGTTTTAAAAAGTATATGTTCGAAACCTCCCTGGGGGGGTTTGAACCCCCAAAACCCCCCCCCTGCGCACGGCCCTGTTGTAGTGTGAGTTAATACAAATATAATATAGAAATAACAAAGGGTGATTTTTTAGCTATTATCTGTTAGCCAACTGGTTTAAACAGCTGACGCACGTTTCGTGTTTTGTTTCACTGTCAAACATCTTCAGTTTGGTCTATAATTTAACCATGAATCGTCTTACAAACGAACAACGCTTGCAAATTATTGAATTTTATTATCAAAATGCGTGCTCTGTTAAGAGAGTTCCTCGCGCGCTTCAGTGGTCAGTTTAATCGACCTACTGAATCGGCTATGCGGGCTATTGTGACTAAATTTCGCACCAAATTTACATTGTTGGACATTAAACCACCAACACTCTTACGTGGAGTGCGAACTGAAGGAAATATCGCAGCTGTATCGGCCAGTGTTAATGATGACCATCAATTATAGATTCGTCGCCGTTCGCAGCAATTGGGCCTCTGTTACTCAAAAACGTGGAAATGCCAAAATTGGACTAAGCGGATGGACCATTTGAGGCGCAGTCAAGATCAACATTTGCATGAAATAATCTTCAAACATTAAATTATATGGACATTTTTCTGAATTTTTTGTGTTTTTTTTTTGAAAAACTTTCCTATAGCTTTTAAAAAATCACCCTTTATACAATACAATATACAAATGGGCGGGATTTGAAAGATGGGGAATTTTTTATTAGAATTTTGTAAAATTACACGTTTTCTTTTTTTAGCACAATAGTAAAGAAAGTTTAAAAAGGTAATATTCATTCGTCAAAAGCCGACTTAAGTCAAAAAATGGAAATTCTATTAATTTTTTAATTTGTGTGGTTTTTGATTAGTGAACAATTTGATTGACTTTTTATGTGTGTTTGAATGTTGTACATTCGAATTCCAGGTATTCCGTATTCCAGTAAGTTCTTCTTACGTAGAATTTTTTTTGTTTTGGTAATGGAAAGGAGGAGAATCACATTCAACCTAAAATCAATTTTATTTTTGTCAATTCTTCCTTTATTCGCCGCAAACTAAAGTTCTGTTCTTCAAAATTCTCCATGGAACATATCCATTCTTTTAGTATCTCAGGGAAGTACCTTGATTATAAGTGGTACATATATTACCGATCACAAGAAAAACAATATCAAACCTGATTTTAATTTCCGTTTGTTCTTTTTGCTGGCGAAGCGGGCGGGGGTTCAGCTAGTTAAAATATAAAAATAGATAAACGTTCATAAGCGAGTTTAGCTCGAATTTCCTTTTATATTAGCTTGGGGCAATATGCGTATCATATATATTGCTAAAAACAGCAAACAGCTTTTTACCATCTCAGCATATACAAATCTGCTGTCTCTTTTTTAACAGCAGAAAATCTGCTCTTTCGGTAGACTTTCTGCTTTCTTTTACAGACATATGAAATGAAATGCAATTTTGCCGACAATGTCTGTCGGACGAATGTATCAAAATATTTCTCGAAGATCCTGGCAATACAATTTCCAAACGCTCCAGTAAAAATTTCCTAAAAAGTTGGAAAATTAACTAAGTATGAGTAAAGTTTCCATCTTTCAAAGCCATAGTAAATAGTTCATTTACTAGAAAAAGGGTAGAAGATTTACTTAAAATCATTTCTTAGGATCTAATAACAAATTCTTACAATTGAGTAAATTCAAACTTATGTGGAAGAATATTTCCAAGGTTTTAAGTGAGAAAAAAATCTGAAATTTTTTGTATGGAAAAAATTCCATTTAGGAAATTTTAACTTAAAAATGTGGTTTTTCCTAAAAGTAAGTTAATAAGTTTGCTGAAATTTATGCCGAGTTCTTCATACATTTAGGTATTAATGACCTTATAAAAAACATTTGAAATTGTTTAAAAAATTCTTGAATATTAATCTAAGAAGTAATTCTCGTTCGTTTGCAGAGACTTATTTTTCAAATACTTTATGAATTATTCTAAACAACCACTGCGAAGGCGCCTATCTTGCCTTCGCAACAATCATGGAGTAATGGATCAACTCCTTATGGCAGAGGTAACATGAAACTTTTGAGAAATATTTCATGTTGTCATTTTTTGTATCAGTTTTGCATATTCTGAAGCAAAACTATTTGTTTGATTTTTTTAGTTAAATTGAACTTATTTAATTTCACCTTTTTTCCTTGTATAAAATAAAATTTTCCTCAGTTTAAGTAAAAATTTCCTCGTTTTGAGGGAAAAAATCAGCAAAATTGTCCTCAGTTTGAGTTAGAGATGGGCGCGGCTCACGTGAATTGCGTGAATCACGCGTGATCGTGAGCAAAATTTATTTTACTCACGTGAGCGTGCGTGAACGTGAGCAATGAAAAAATGTTCGTGCGTGAATGTGCGTGAGTATAATTTCAGCGTGATTCACGTGATTTTTTCGTGAGTGATTATTTTATTTTTTCATTTTATTTCGTTTAAAAATCCGAAATTTTCCATTCAATATAAAATTCATATATATACACATATTTATTTCTAAAACAAAGTGCTTCAATGCACGAATAATTTCTAATTTTTCTATTATTTAAGCAAGTATTGCTTGTGCCAACACTATGCACGGCATTTATATGGGAGACCCCTTAGTGTTCGTTCACTTAAAAAAATCACATAAGTGATATCGGTGTATATGCTTTATTTTCTACTTGGATGTTTTCATACTATTTTAAAAATATGAATTTAAGACAAACCTTAGTGATTTAAATAATATAATTTTCGGATTTGCGAGGCGTTACTCACTTCGATTTAGAATAGGAAATAAGGGGGATAAAGCATATATTATTTTCTTTATGAAAATGTTTTGCGTGATTTACGTGAATCACGTGATTCACGAGTGAATCACACGTGATCGTGAGCAAAATTTATTTTACTCACGTGAGCGTGCGTGAACGTGAGGAACGAAAAAATCTTCGTGCGTGAACGTGAGCCATTAATCACTCACGCGCCCATCTCTAGTTTGAGTAAATATTAATTTCATTTGAGTAAACATTTACTTAGTTTTAGGAAATTTTCAGCAAAATTTTACTAAGATTTAGTAAAAATTTTCTTAGTTTTAGGAAAATTTCAGCAAAATTCTACTTATAAAAATGTACTTGGTTTCCTAAATTTTAGTTAATTTTAACTCATTATAGGGTTAATTTTTTTATGAGTGTATATGAAAACCCCCCCAGGGGAAAATCCTGCGCACGGGCCTGCCTCTCACATATATCTCTCTCTTTCTATATCCTAGGTAAAATTAAATCCATCATAAATTCTGTACTGGTGTATGGAATCCACTATGACTTGATATGTTTGTTGATCATATTTTTGTTATTGTTTTATAACTGATGAAGCTAGGACCAAATGCCATGAACCTTCTAGTACCTTCCACACGAATCATCCGGCCCTACGTAAAATTTAAGTTATTATAATTTCCATAGATATGTTCTCCGAGGGTATATGCATATAAGTTGGTTTAGCCGACTGACGGTTTCTTATTTGTTTAATAATATATGTATCGACTTTTCGTCCTGCATCTGTTACTCCCAAAATATCAGTTTTGAACAGGTTTGAACACAGTACAAACTACAAATTATGTCTTGCTGAAATAGGAAATCATTTTGAAAAACAGCTATAATTTCTGCACCAATTCTGCGATTCATATATATTTTGTAGGAAATAAAATAAGATAAAAATATATAAAAATAAGAAAATAAACATAAGTTTGACATAAAGTTCAAAGATTATGCGTATTTATTGACTCTTTGAAATACAAGGACCTTTCACTAGTTTCTTATAATCGCTGAGTTCATCAGTCTCATATACCTACAAGGACGAGTATTGCTGTGGTCACCTCCAGAAATTAATTCTGGTTTATTTAATGATGATCTGCACAATATTTCGTCCTTTGGTCAAACCGAGAACACCTCTAAAAATAATCATATATGAGCATGGCTGGTCGACTTCCGCAGCGGCACGTGGTCAACGGCGCCGATTTTTCTTCTTCCCATAAGAAATGCATGTGAAACCTAGGACGAACATCGCCATTTTAGACTCACAGTATCATCCACAATTGGTATTTCCACACTTTGGCGATTTGGGTATTTTGGGACAGAAATGTAAAAACTGTTAGCCATAATTTTCGGAAATATTTTTTCTACATAATTCCAAAATTTCGTAAATATAACTCATTTTTTGAGATTTTTCGCCATCTTATATATAATAAAAATGAAATCGCATCACTTGAGAACGGCTGAACAGATTTGGCTGATATTCCATACAAACTGTTCGTGGTAGTCCGTACTGGGTTTTAAGATGAAAAAACTTTGGATAGTTGACCGCAAAATAGGAATATTTTAAAACAAGTAAGGAAAGGTTAAAGTCGGGCCGGCCCGACTATATGATACACTCCACTTTCTATCCAAATACAGTTCAATTCGGTAAAAAGAGAAAACGGGAAGGTTTTTTGTATCCTGTAAACATGTGTGTTTGACAAAAAAAAGTTAAAGCAGAAAGGACATTTGTATGGGGTTATATTGAAACCTGTAACGATTGTATACATTTGTATTGGGGCTATATCTAAATATGAACCGATCTTACTCACTTTATGCGTATGTGTTTCTAGTTGTAATATAAGATGTTGTATATATATATTTAAAGTAAATCGGGTGCAATATGTGGTTTCTAGAACGGAAAATGTCAAATCGGGAGCGACATTTGTATGGGGGCTATATCTAAATCTGAACCGATATTACCCACTTTCAGCATAGCTGTTTCTAGTTAGATTATAAGGTGTTAAGCCAAATTTGAAGAAAATCGGGTACAATATGTGATTTATAGAGCGGCAAAAATCAAATCGGGAGCGACATTTGTATGAGGGCTATATCTAAATCTGAACCGATCTTATCCACTTTCTGCTATGTGTTTCTAGTTGGAATATAAGACGCTGTGCCATAGTTAAAGTAAACCGGGTTCAATATGTGGTTTCTAGAGCGGAAAATGTCAAATCGGGAGCGACATTTGTATGGGGGCTATATATAAATCTGAACCGATTTGCTTCAAATTAAATAACGTTCGTCTTTGATCCACAAAACTTACTTGTGCTAAGTTTTATTAAGATCGGATTATAATTGCGACCTGTAATTTGATTCCAACAACAGATGGACAGACGGACAGACAGACTGGCATTGCTAAATCGACTCAGAAAATGATTCTAAGCCGATCTATATAATAAACGATGGGTCTAACTCGTTTCCTTTTGGGTGTTACAAACAACTGCACAAAGACATAATACTCTCGTGGAGTTTATAAAAACTGAAACTGCCTATTTCTATAAAATTTTTGAATGAACTTAAGGCTGTAAGTCTCAATTCAAGCAATGGATATGCGAAATTCTTTTACGTTATATTCGTTATGATTCTGCGAAAGTTTTCGGAACACAAAAATTCAGATAGTAAAAAAGAAAAGTCAGAAAATTCGGACAATATACAAAAAAACTTTATATTTTATGTACTTTGGTCAGAACTGACAATAGGAATAAACATAAACATATTTTGTTGATTCATTTTTATTTGGATCATTATTCCAGTTCGTAATAAGTCAACGAATAAACAGGGAAATCCAGTTACACGTATTTCATGTATTTTCACCGATTCGTGAACCAAATACAATGATTACTTTTCTGAAAATTCACAATCAGGCATTGAATGAAGAATAATTCGACTAATATTAGCCCAACTAGGAATGGCAGCGCCACACTATCCGCTGCACTAAGCATTTAATCAAGAGTTGGAATGCAATACAAAAACAACTTGAATACGATTGCATTGCTTTTCTTCTTGGACGCTCTCGGTGAAACCGGAAAATCTTTTTTGATAGTACAAACTGATCCCTGTACCAAAAAAGAAAAACCCACGTAGTTTGTCTGATTACCGACCGATTAGCATATTGAATTCGATGTCAAAAATTTTAGAAATTGTCCTGAGAGAACAAATGCAGGATCATCTTAACACTGGGAACTATATTTCAAAGTTTCAATCAGGTTTTCGGAAGGGCTTTAGTACTACAACACAAACTTTAAATGTGGTGGATAACATCAGAAAGAGTTTAGATAAAAAACAATCATCGTCCTCATATTTTTGGATTTCAGTAGAGCTTTCGACTCTTTGAGTCATAATGTATTAATAAGAAAGCTATATAGCCAATTCTGTTTCAGTTCAACAGCGTGCAAATTATTATATTCGTTTATGAACGGACGCTCACAATTCCTGGCAAAAAATGGCTGTGTCTCTGACCTAGCATTTATATATAGAGGAATTCCCCAAGGATCCATACTTGGACCTTTAATATTTATGTTGTATGTGAATGACATTTTCAACCACATTACTTTTTTGGTATGTTATATATACGCAGACGACATTCAGCTTCTAGCTGATGTGAGTGGATTGCCTCTTTCTCTCTTTGAGGATAGTATAAATAGAGACCTAGCAAATATTTATGAATATTCACTAAGACATTTTTTGAACCTCAATCCCTCTAAAACAAAGGCGATGTTTTTCACGCATACCCACACTGAGCGTTTGAACATTAAACTTAATAACATATGCATAGAGTTTGTAGATCATTATAGAAGTATTGGTTTCTATTTGGATTCTCGTCTTGATTTCACCTCTCACATTAATCATGTTGTATCGGTAGTTATTAGCACATTGCGAAGATTATAAGCGCTTGGACATTATCTACCGTTTGCTGTAAGGAAACAAGTTGCCGAGCCTTGTGCTTTCCAATACTTTTGTATGGCATTGAAGTTTATTCGGGGACTTCTCAAGGCAATATTATCGGATTGAAACATTGTTTTAATAGGGTAGTGCGATACGTCTACAAATTGCACATTCGTGACCATGTCTCATCACACTGTAGAGAGTTGTTAGGATGCGATTTCAGTGATTTTATAACATTAAGAATAATGATATGTTTTACAAAGTAATGAGAGCTGGAAGCCCAGAATATCTAATCGAAAATTTTACTTTTGGATCATCGACTAGGACTCACACATTACAATTGCCGACATTTTCAACACTTATCATGAATAGATCTTTTGTTGTCCGTGTGGCTCGAATATGGAATTCAGTAGTACCCTATAGAAATAGGTGTTTTTCAAATTCTGTTGGTCATTTTAAAAGAATGATACTGGAGAACATTAGAGGTACTTTCAAGGAAAAATTTATGGATTCAACAAGAGTTTGGCTAGTCATTGGGTCTTATATATATATTTACTTATATTTCTTTTAAGTTAAATATATTTTATCTTCAAAAAAAAAATCACCTTTTAGGCATATTTTATATAGGAATTGACAACACTGAAATAAAATATGTAAACACAAAACAGCTGTTTGTATACTTAACGATATTCGGTACGATTTTACTACGGCAATTTTATTGTAGTTAGCCCACCGACAATTTTCGTAAGTTAACGATTCTTTTTAACGATAAAAATCGGTATGAAAGTGTTACGGAATCACTTTTAACGGCAATTGTAGTAAACTAACGATTTTTGACAACTTAACTACCGAAAGATGTCGTTAAAAAGTTACATAATTGCGGCACTGAGGTGGCCAACGTTTTGATCGGTCCCAAGGAGTGTATTATGGCACACTGTTCGTTCAATGATGCTGTTGGAAGGTGATTTTCGATTTACATTACGGACGATTCCACGGCCGTCTCCAGCTGACGAACAGAATCATGTGTCGTGGAACGGCCAATCTGGAGTATTTACAAAACAATTGCTGGACATTTGCACTAGAAAAATTTTGCTAACATTGCGAATTTTGATATTTAGATTTTTTCAGTTCGTCTTCCCATACGTTGCTCAAAATCGTGTGTCGTTGAGCAAACATGCAACATAGGCCGCGAAAAACACTGCATTGGATGATTCTGTTTGTAGAGAAAGTTACTTTGACCACCGCAGATTATCTCTGAGGCGATATCTTCAGTTAATACTAGATTATTTTTTGTAATAACAAAGTGGGGAAATTAATGAATAGCATATTCAAGAAACGCTTCTCTTAAAGCAAAGCACGAAGATGAAGACATTTTGAGAGCAAACTCCGCTGTTAAATCGGCAATTAACGTACGACACTCACGAAAGTTTTGAACGATGAAATTGTTATCCTCTGGACGATCACGTTGGAACCATAAGACTTTTTGATCGTGTAGATTTTGGCTACGATTCTCTAGCAGAATTCAATTTTACCGCCTTCATCTGAAATTGCAGCTAAGTTGTTGAAAAGGGTCGAACAGCTCATTAGCAATCAAATTGCTGTTAAAGAATTTCCAACGTGCAAACTATCGAAGAACTGTGCCTGTGATCATGGTTGGGCAGTAACGTAAATTGATCGCTCGGAATGAATATACAATGTCTCACATAAAGTCTTTTGAGAAATTAGAACGAATAAAGTATATTTTGAGAGATGTTTATAATTGAATAACGACTACACAAATTATTATCATGATCTCAATATTAAAAAATCGATATAACCAATATTATGTTAGCATATGTGATAGATTAAAAAGGCAAAGATAAAAATATAACTTGCCTAAAAATCCACTGTCTATTACTAATTTTTTTGGTGATTTTTACCAAACACTACCAGTGATTCCACGGCCTACTCCACCCAATTAACTAAATGAATGCTCGAATACGTCCTTTTTGTGGAAAACATCACGACATTTAAATTAAAAACTACGAAGCGTTTCGAGTTGCAGAACGACGAATCTGCACAATTATATTCAAAACACTTGCTTGCAAGTGCCAATGGCAAAATCGCCTTAGAAATGACGACCTTCTGCATTATATTCCCCGTCGATTTTTCCAGTTCACCGTATGAAAAATCAAACTCATGCAGCACTGTTCAAAATTCACGTGTAGACACTTCCATTGGAGTAATCTGAATTGGATATCGATGATCGTATCATTAAATTGAATATCTATGCCAGCAAACGTTAATCGATACAATATTCACTGAACACAAAATTTTTCACATTCCATGTTAGCTTAAACATTTGAAATAGCTTTTCAAAAATTCACACGACGATTACAAAAAAAAACTAATTGAAATATGGACAGGAAATTTTTTGTCGGGTCAGCTAGTACCCAATATAAGTTTTATGTTTTTTTTTTTAGTTTTAAAGAGTGATTTTTTTGAGGTTAGGATTTTCATGCATTAGTATTTGACAGATCACGTGGGATTTCAGACATGGTGTCAAAGAGAAAGATGCTCAGTATGCTTTGACATTTCATCATGAATCGTCTTACAAACGAACAACGCTTGCAAATTATTGAATTTTATTATCAAAATGCGTGCTCTGTTAAGAAAGTTCATTGCGCGCTTCCATTTTATGGTCAGTTTAATCGACCCACTGAAGCGGCTATTCGGGCTATTGTGACTAAATTTCGCACCAAATTTACATTGTATGACATTAAACCACCAACACGCTTACGTAGAGTGCGAACTGAAGAAAATATCGCAGCTGTATCGGCCAGTGTTAATGATGACCACCAATTTTCGATTCGTCGCCGTTCGCACCAATTGGGTCTCTGTTACTCAAAAACGTGGAAATGCCAAAATTGGACTAAGCGGATGGACCACCTAAGACGCAGCCGCGGTCAACATTTAAATGAAATTATCTTCAAAAAGTAAATGTCATGGACCAATCTAACGTTTCAAATAAAGAACCGATGAGATTTTGCAAATTTTATGCGTTTTTTTTTAAAAAAAGTTATCAAGCTCTTAAAAAATCACCCTTTACGTGAAATGAGGCACAAAATGTCTTTTATACCCTCCACCTACAGGATAGGGGTATACTAACTTTGTCATTCCGTTTGTAACACTTTGAAATATCGACCTGAGACCCTATAAAGTATATATATTCTTGATCGTCATAAAATACTAAGCCGATCTACCCATGTCCGTTGTTGTCTGTTGAAAGCACGCTAGCATCTAAACGAAAGGGATTGAAACTGGACGAAATCGGCCCAAAGGTGTCGGTACCATCCAAATGGCCACAGCTAGAATCGTGGAATTTGGTGTATACATTCCTCTGTCTCTGACACGCAAAATAAAAAGATTTTTCCAAATTCGTACTTTTTACTTTTACGGCAAAAATTCGTTGAATCATTAAGTTAGGTTATTTTGCTCTATGTACGTGACATAATGGACCAATCTACCAATATTTATGGTATTTAAGCTTTTTGAAAATATACAGTGGTGGCCACGAACATTCACCACATGTAACTTTATAAAGCAAATATTTCAACTTCTTTTTATGTTTTTTGACCGGTATTTTTTCTAAAATATTACGTACGATAAGATGACCATTTAACGTTGTCTTTGTTCGGTTCTTATGTTGCATTTTAGTTTTATGCAATCTAAAGTACAAATAATACGAAAAGTGATTGGACAGTAATTTAGCACAAATTAAAAAACTGTAATCAACCGGAAAAAACTGAACAAACCAATACATTTTATTATAAACTTAATATTTGCTTTGATAATCATTATTTTGAGTAATAGCTGTACATCTTCTGGACATACCCTCCACTAGAGACATAAAACGCTTCATTGGAATAGAATATCAGGAATTTTGAGTTTCATTCAAGAAATCGGGCAAATTTTTCGGTTTTATTGTTATAATATGTATATATGACGACCACAGAACAAAAACGCCGAATAAAATCGTACAGAGCAAAAACGACGCAAAAAATTTAACAGAGCAAAAATGCAGCAGAGCAGCGTACATGTGACACTCACACATGTATACATGCATGCTCTGTTGAAGATTTCAAGAGAATTGCCAATTGCGTGTGGGCTCTCTCTCTCTCTCTCTCTCGAGTAGTGATCGGTTGGCTCTGTTGTTATTTTCTTTTTTTGATTTTAGTTGTCCAGCAAGTCGAAGTGAAAGAAATAATAAGAATGCTTTATTTTCCAAAATACAGGTTTAATATCAATATGTTCTTATTTCTAAAAAACGAAAATATTTAGTAATTTTTGTTTGTAACAAATAAAAATGATGTAAACTTCAAGTCACTTAAGCTTTTGTATGTATACAGTATTACATACTATAAAGTAAAAAAAATTCTTTTTTTTCTTATAATAATAGAATTAATGAAAATTTCAAGGCTCATACGTTTGTGATATAACAAGTACAAGTAGAAAATATTAGCTTTAATTTAATTACTTAAATACTGGTGATATGAAGCTTTCATAAAGCATTGTTTTGTACTAAATTCATTAATCCATTTTTCCATTTAGAGCGTTTCTTATTTTAATAAAAAAATTATAATAGTAAATATGAAAAAAAAATAAAAAACATAATTAAAAACACTTAGTGCGATTTAGTGTAATTTAGGTAATCCAAACAAAAAAATTATTTCAATAGATTAATTTTGTTTTTTTTTTAATCTCTATAAAAAGTCAAGTTTTCGATAAAACTTAAAAAATTTGCAGCTTCACTTTTTATTCATTTTCGCGGTTAGGCGGTTTCGGGATCACTCCTATCAATCAATCAATGTCTTCTTTGTTTTCATAATTTAAGTTTTCAAAAAATGTTCGGAATTCTACAGGGATGAAGCACATAAGCTGTTGGAGATCTAAATATTTACTTTTTGTTATAGCTTTTCCCTCTGGATACAGACAAGCCAACTCCAACATTTCAAAATCTTCTTCACGTACACCTCTTTTTGCCAAACTCACTACCTGCGTTACATTGCCATCAAACAAAGTTAATTGGAATACATTACTCTTTTCCTGAATAATTCTTCGTATAGTGTACCAATTTATTTTTTGTCCGTTAATATCTATTTTTCGATTTACTATTAGCCTTTCCAGCTCCTTAGAAGTTATAAAATCTGGGGTGTTCATTTCTTTAACTATAAACTTCGGCTCGGACTTTTTGGCTTCCTTTATGATATTAATCCTATCATTCGGAGTCGGTACAATCTCAATTTTTTTTTATATTTTTCTATTAAACTAAAGCATCTATCGCAACTGTTATAACTATGGCCCGAAATAAAATATTTTTGAGTTATACTTTTTAAATGAGATGATGCTAAAAAATGTTTTAAGAAATGAACACCCCAGATTTTATAACTTCTAAGGAGCTGGAAAGGAAACTTAAATTATGAAACCAAAGAAGACATTGATTATGGTTTTGTTTGTGATGGGAGTGATCCCGTAACCGCCTAACCGCGAAAATGAATAAAAAGTGAAGCTGCAAATTTTTTAAGTTTTATCGAAAACTTGACTTTTTATAGAGATTAAAAAAACAAAATTAATCTATTGAAATAATTTTTTTGTTTGGATTACCTAAATTACACTAAATCGCACTAAATGTTTTTAATTATGTTTATATTTTTTTTTTCATATTTACTATTATAATTTTTTATTAAAATAAGAAACGCCCTAAATGGAAAAATGGATTAATGAATTTAGTACAAAACAATGCTTTATGAAAGCTTCATATCACCAGTATTTAAGTAATTAAATTAAAGCTAATATTTTCTACTTGTACTTGTTATATCAAAAACGTATGAGCATTGAAATTTTCATTAATTCTATTATTATAAGAAAAAAAAGAATATTTTTTTACTTTATAGTATGTAATACTTTTTATACATACAAAAGCTTAAGTGACTTGAAGTTTACATCATTTTTCCATGCTTTATATAAGGTTACTTTCTATATATGTTTGTGTGCCACAAAATTTGAAATCAATTTTTGAAAGCTTTTTTCTCAACCAATTTTGCTCAAATTTTGCACACTTAATCATTTTCGATGACAATACAAGGAAATGGAAAAATTTGACCAATTGGACAAAGGGGCGTGGCACCTCCCATACAAAGTTAAAACCTATTATTGAATATTGTCAGTTCTTATGACACCTAGAGTGCTGAAATTTTGTGTAAGTGCATCTAGCATCAATGTGCATAGCTGTGCCAAAAATGGGCGGTATTGGAATAGTGGGCGTACCACCTCCCATACGAAGTTAAAACATATTATCGAATAGTGTCAGTTCTCACGTATAGTGCTCAAATTTTGTGTAAGTGCATCTAGCATCGATGTGCGTAGTTGCGCCTAAAATGGGCGGTAATGCAAAAGTGGGCGTGGTACCTCCCATACAAACCACAAATTAGAAATCTATTATTTCTGCTCCTGATAACGCAGTAATTTTTCCTTCTACAAAAGATAACTAAAAAGAATTTCTAGGCCCAATAGAATTCTGCTTGCATAAAGCATGGATTTGAAAAAAAATTTTTTTTTTGATTTACTAGTTATTTGTTACAAACAAAAATTACTAAATATTTTCGTTTTTTAGAAATAAGAACATATTGATATTAAACCTGTATTTTGGAAAATAAAGCATTCTTATTATTTCTTTCACTTCGACTTGCTGGACAACTAAAAACAAAAAAAGAAAATAACAACAGAGCCAACCGATCACGACTCGAGAGAGAGCCCACACGCAATTGACAATTCTCTTGAAATCTTCAACAGAGCATGCATGTATACATGTGTGAGTGTCACATGTAAGCTGCTCTGCTGCATTTTTGCTCTGTTAAATTTTTTGCGTCGTTTTTGCTCTGTACGATTTTATTCGGCGTTTTTGTTCTGTGGTCGTCATATATAATATATTCCATAGATTCTCAATAGGATTAAGATCCAGTGACTGTTCTGCACCATTTTTAAAAATCTATTCTGTTCAGCTCCAAACAGCTCTTCACTGGCGTTAAGTGTGTTTTGGTTGGTTGTCGTGCATAAAACGCCACTTAAGTGGCATGTTTTCATCTGAATATGACATCATAGTATCAACAAGTAGATTTTTGTAACTATACTGATCCATTAGTGCATCGATTTTGTGTATCGGACCAACGCAGGTTCTATAAATTAAATATTCCGATTTATTGGTTGTTTTTCCCGGCGTTGGACATTGTGCGACATTTTTGAAGCTCCCATAAGTGCCAATATGACTTAGTATACTGCATACAATCAGTCTGGATGAATTTAGAATGTTTGTAATATCCCCAGCGGTACTTCTACTGTCGTTCAATTGCATAATAACCTGACGCTGCGCCTCAATGCACCATTTTCCTTTAACAATGTCTAATTAAAAATTTTGTTAAATAATAACTTCCATATGAGTAAAAATTACCGAAACATACCAATTAATAAATTTAAACGCAAAAAGAGATAGCAAATATCAACTTTTATCAAATGTGCTAAAATTGTGTCCAGCCCAGATTACGAATTACTTACAAAAACATGAGAGTACAAGAAAAAGGCACAAAAGAATACGAAAAAAAATGATTGGGCTTACTGATCACACCATAAGCAACAATAACAAACAAATATTTGGCGCAGAGTTCATTATCAGCACAAATTATTTGCTATTATAAACAACACATGTGAAGTGTGCTAAACTTGTGGCCACCACTGTAAGTATAAAATATTTATTTTTGAACTGACTTGAAGTATTCATGTCGATTATGCACGCCGACGGATTTGCTGCGGATCGGATTGACTCGATCCGCACTCGACTCACTTTGTGAGGAAAATTGTATTATGTAATCCGTCGGATGACTGCATTACCAACATAAAGTCGATATTACATTACAGCTGTCAAATTGACATTTATAAGCAAATGACAAACAAAAGTAACCAATAAAGTGCGCTGACATATTCTTAGATTTGAAATTAAATAAAATAATTGAAATTCTAACATTTTATAATGTATTCATCAATTGGTTTTTTTATAAATTTGGAAGAAAAAAGTGGCAATACAAAAAAAAAACAAATCATTAAACATTTACATTTAATTTTTTCTCATCTTACCTCTTAGCTTCCATTAGAAATTAAAACAAATAAAAAACAACCAAAAAGTACTTTATACGCATTAAATCAGCGATGATTTTCTGTCGGATATTTTTGTATGTGAAGTGAGTCGCATGAGGAATACATAATACAAATTTTTCCGCAAGGGCATTACCATCGGCTTATATAATACCAAAATACTCAACTGCGGAAAAAATCCGATCCGCAGCCATCCGTCGGCGTGCATAATCGACATGATCATTTCGATATATGTAAAGAGTGATTTTTTTGAGGTTAGGATTTTCATGCATTAGTATTTGACTGATCACGTGAGATTTCAGACATGGTGTCAAAGAGAAAGATGCTCAGTATGCTTTGACATTTCATCATGAATCGTCTTACAAACGAACAACGCTTGCAAATTATTGAATTTTATTATCAAAATGCGTGCTCTGTTAAGAAAGTTCATTGCGCGCTTCCATTTTATGGTCAGTTTAATCGACCCACTGAAGCGGCTATTCGGGCTATTGTGACTAAATTTCGCACCAAATTTACATTGTTGGACATTAAACCACCAACAAGCTTACGTAGAGTGCGAACTGAAGAAAATATCGCAGCTGTATCGGCCAGTGTTAATGATGACCACCAATTTTCGATTCGTCGCCGTTCGCACCAATTGGGTCTCTGTTACTCAAAAACGTGGAAATGCCAAAATTGGACTAAGCGGATGGACCACCTAAGACGCAGCCGCGGTCAACATTTAAATGAAATTATCTTCAAAAAGTAAATGTCATGGACCAATCTAACGTTTCAAATAAAGAACCGATGAGATTTTGCAAATTTTATGCGTTTTTTTTTTAAAAAAAGTTATCAAGCTCTTAAAAAATCACCCTTTATATTAGAGTGGCTTCTTTTGTGAGGAAGAAAAAAATGTTGTTGATGTTCCCGACTAAAATGAAAGATTGATTTGTTTTATGTGTTCTCCCAAAATATTTCACGTTTATCATTATCCATTCGTGAGCTGGACGCGTTCAAAATAACCTCAATATATCAGGTTTCTCTTGAATAAAATTCACCATGAGAATGGTATTGAGGAAAAACCGCTTGAAATTAAAATTCGACCCGAGCCTTATCAAAACATACAGGGTGCGGCTAAAGTTACTATATGATGTAAAACAATTGTAACTTCTTTGCTTGCGAGTATTTAACTTTTTCTTTTTTCCTATTTCAGAAATTAAACTTGGGAGAATATTTAAAAATGGAACGCTATACAATTGCGCAATTGCGCTTGGAATTTGCTAGAGCACTTTTAAATCTCGTTGATCAAAATGAAAAATTTTTGTCAAATTTAATGATGACCGTTCAAGAAGAAATTGAACGTATACCACAAGAAACACTCAACAAAGTTATGGAAAATGCCATAAAAAGAGCACATTTTGCGTTAGAGAAAACGGTTCTCATTTAACTGATATTATTTTTCATAATTAATGTAAAAAATAACATAAAATAAACTTTCTTTTTATCATAAATCTTTTTGTTTTTTTCATTCCATTCAATAGTTATTTAGAAAACAAATCATATAGTTACTTTAGCCGCACCCTGTATTAAAAACTTGCAATATGACCCAATATAAAGGACAGATTTATACTATTTTAGTGCAATTTTTGATTTATTTTTATAAAAACCGCAATAACTTCCACATTTTTAGTTCGATTTATGTTTTTAGGGGCTCGTTGGAGAGGTATTGATAACCAATTGCAATTTTTAGAATTTGCTAACCCATTAAGGGCCGCAATTTTTTTTCTTACTAAAGGGTGTCCCAAGAAGAGCGCAATTTTTAAATCTGGCAACATTCGAAGTGTCATTGTTTGACATTTGAACAATTGTTATTGTTTGTTAGTAGAAGGTACGAGGTTAGTAAAAATGGAGCGCTACACGAATGAACAACGCATTCTCATTGTGAAATTGTTTTACCAAAATGGTGAAAGTTTTGCGGCTACAGTTCGCAAACTGCGATCAATTTGGGGTCACAATAATGCTCCAAAAGAGTCAACTGTGAAGAGATTAATGGATAAATTTGCCGAAACTGGGTCTGTTAGTGATGTAAAGACAACAACGCGCCATCGACCAGGTCGATCGACCGAAAATGTCGCAGCTGTACGTGATGATGTCGCTCAAACTCCATCCACCTCAATTCGACACCGAGCTCAGCAAATTGGTGTCTCCAAATCCACTTTGCAGAGAATTTTGACGAAAGATTTGCATCTTCATGCATACAAAGTTCAATTGACTCAGGAACTGAAGCCAACTGACCATGGACAGCGAAGGGAGTTCGTTAATTGGGTATTGGAGAGACAACATGAAAATGCTGATTTTGCCGATAAAATCATCTTCAGTGACGAGGCCCATTTTCATCTTGATGGCTTCGTCAATAGGCAGAATTGTCGCATTTGGGGTGCGGAAAATCCTCGAGTGATTCACGAGAAGCAAATGCATCCTTAACGTGTCACTGTGTAGTGTGGTTTTTGGGCTGGAGGAATCATTGGACCTTTTTTTAGGAAAATGAGGCAGGTCAAGCGCAAACAGTCAATGGTGTTCGGTATCGTGAAATGATAACCAGTTTTTTCTTGCCTAGAATTGAAGAAATGAATGTGGAGGGCAGCCAGAGAAACAATTCAATTGCTGCATCAGTCATTTCCCGGTCGTGTTATTTCGCGTTTTGGAGATCAGAATTGGCCGCCTAGATCGTGCGATTTAACACCATTAGATTTTTTCTTTGCCGTTTTTTGAAGTCGATGGTTTACGCGAATAAGCCGACGACGACTCAAGCCTTAAAAGACGAAATTGGACGCTGCATTAATGAAATACCGCAGCATTCATGCAAAACGGTCATTGAATATTTCATTAAAAGATCGCGTGAATGCCAGCAAAGCCGCGGCGGCCATCTGCACGATATATTGTTCCATACATAACCTCATTCTGTCCACTTTACGATATAATAAAGTTTCACGATTTTTTCTTAAATATCTGTGTTTCATTTAAAATTAAAAAATTGCGCTCTTCTTGGGACACCCTTTATTAATACTCAGTGGGTTAAATGTGAAGTAAAAAGTGAAATATGGAGTTATTTGCATCGTAAACACATTCTAGTCTTATATAAAGCTAATTTTTGGAAAGAAATTCAACCATTTCAAATTTTCTCCCTTAAAAAATAAAACATGAATAATCTACATAAACTTTATAAAGGGGGAAAATTGAAATGGTTGTTAATGCTAAATTAACATAGATAGACGCATGAAATTAAATGAATATTTAGCAGATTTTCTTCTCTTTCATTTGATACCCATATCGTCATTGTGTGATACGTGGTACGTGTGTGGTACGAAACTAAATTATTGAAACATTTACATCCTTTAGAAATTAAAAGTCCTGTAAAAAAGACAAACGACCACGAAATAAAAAACTGAGTATGAGTTTTCCTCTTAGTGACCTATAGTTTCACTTCTATATAATCTCGTTCTTGGGAGGGAAATCATGTCACACGGTTTTATTGTAACATCTTATGTGAAGTTTTCCTCCCAATTTATGCATTGAAAGACCAAAATTTCAGATGTTTATTTTCAAAAACTTGCTTTTTGTAAGACTAGAATGTGTTTACGATGCAAATAACCCCATATTTCAGTTTTTACATCACATTTAACCCACTGAGAACCAACAGTTAGGAAGTTCTAAAAATTTGAATTGGTCATCAATACCTCTTCAACGATCCAACAAAAACACAAATCGAACTAAAAATATGGAAGTTATTGTGGTTTTTATAAAAAATGCAACAAAAATTGCACAAAAGTGTTAAAATTCTACCCCCTATTCTTGATTAACAGTTTTTGATATGGTTTGATAAGGCTCCGACCAGATTTTAATTTCTAGCTGGTTTTTTCTAAATATAATTCTCACCGTGAATTTTATTCAATAAAAACCAGATTTATAGAGGTTATTTTGAACAAACTAATCTTTCAATTTAGTCGGGAATATCCACTACTTTTATTTTGAAGCCACTCTAATGTATATAGTGTAAATGTATTGGTAGCATTACCTTATAAGCGTGGTTTGAAATAATAAAAATATTATATTTATTTATAAAATAATTTTTTCAATATTTTTATTTGTTTGGTAATTTTACTGCACTTCTACGATAATCGACATCCTCTATGGAATTTTTGGGGATTTATTTTCTCCGTTTTAGGAATTGAATCTAAAGTATTACAAATCATGTTTTCTATCTTTTGTTAATTATACCGTCTTTTATTTTTCAGATAATGAAGACATCTGTCATAGCATCGCGAGCAGCAAAAAGTTTAGTCGGACCAGCGGCGTCCATTTTGGATGAACGGACACGTCTACAAGCAGATTCGCTGAATGCAAAACCAAAAGAGGTTTGATACCGGCGCCATCATCAACGATATGATGATCATCCCTGTTCAAAAATCGATGACAACCAATTTCGTTTCAGACAAAGTTCGGTTATATGGATGTGAACAGGACGGTGCTAGGTGCCACAACAGACTTTCGACTCCAGTGATATGAGTGTAGGACGTGAACTTGTCACAGAAATCTTGCGATTTGGACGCGTTGATCTTTTTCCTGTGGGATTTTCAACGTCCTGTGGACAATATATCCCGTATGAGCATGACCTATGACCAGAGTCAACCAAAAATGAACCTCTCGGATGCATTCCACACCGCATAGCCTTGGCTCTCACACACTCAGAAAAAAGTGTACTAAATTCCAATAAAAATTTACTAAAATTGAGGAAATTGGTGTCTTTTTGGCACCCAGCATGCATTTACTCAATTTAAGTTTATTTTTTACTTGAATGTAGTACGTTCATACTCAAATCAAGTAAAATTTATTCAAAATGAGTTTTATTTACTCATTTTAACTACAAATGTACTTAGATTGAGTAAATTTCTCAGACTCAATTTTAGTATGCTTCAGTATCAAAATTTATTTAGGCATGTTGTGTTTTTGATAGTCCTTTCAAATAAAATAAACGGTTCGACAATTATAACCTCTTTTTTCGCTTTTCATTCGATGAATAAATTCCCATATTGATTGAAAGCGTTGTAAATCATTGAGTGACAAAAAACAATAATTTAACACATCTCAATATCAAAATGTGATCCTATGATTACCGAACAGGCTTTATTTATGGAAAAGTGGCGAATTCCAAAAAATATTAGAAATGTTTCTCCAACAAATGCTTTAATTAGAAAGAGCTGTGTTTTTGAAAATCCTTTTATTAAAATATTTTACTTGGATGTCCTTTTGTTTAGCTGTTCATATTTGATTAAATATTTCATTGTTTATTTGAAATGATTAATTATTTCGTTAATACTTTAGTTTTTTTCGTAGAATCTAGATTCTTACTAAATCTTTCAGATAGAGCAACATATCAAATACGCAAAACTCTGGAACGGGTAAATTAAACATTAGGAATCACGACCAAAATTTTATGAAATATATAAGAGTCCTTAACGTCGTATAGATCTTTCTATTTTTTTAATTTTTGATTTTGAACGCTTTGTCAAAAAAAGGCCTTAAGTTCGGCCGGGCCGAACTTTATATACCCTCCACCATGGATTGCATTCCACAGAGGTTGTCGGTTTTCGTAGAAGTGCAGTAATATTAAAGGAAAATATATTTTTTTAATATAGGCAAACCCAAACAAATACAAATATTGGAAAAATAATTTTATAAATAAATATAATATTTTAATTATTTCAAATCAAAAAATAAATATTCTTATATTTATATTTTCAAAAAGCTTAAATACCATAAATATTGGTTGATAGTGGGTGCTAAATACAATTGGTTGTATTTCCATTCTATTTTAATTCCAAAGGTAAAAATTTTGAAAATCCATCATCAGACGTACATAGTGCAAAATAACCTAACTTCATGATTCAACAATTTTCGCCGTAATAGAAAAGGTATGAATTTGGAAAAAACTTTTTATTTTGCGTGTCTATGCAGGCAGAGGTATCCCTTGAAAGTACGAATTTGGAAAAAACATTTTATTTTTCATGTCTACGTAGTCAAAGGAATGTATACTTCGAATTTCATGACTCTAGCTACAGTCATTTGGTTGGTACTATTTTTATCCCCTTTTTCTATTTCGATCCCAAAAAGTACGAATTTCGAAATATCCGTGTATTTTACTTGGCTGTGCAATCAGAGGAATGTATACACCGAATTTCATTATTCTAGGTATAGCCGTTTGGTTGGTACCATTTTTATCCCTCTATTCCCATTTTACCCCTTAAAAGTACGAATTTGAAAAATATACTTTTATATTAATTAAATACTTTTATATTACTGTATCTACTCAATTAGAGGAATGTACACGCCGAATTTCGTATTTCTAGCTGTTGTCGTTTAATGTGTACCATTTTTATCCCTTTTTGCCGCATTTCACCCCATACAAATAAGAATCACTTTATGGTGCAGTTTTTTGCTATAAGGGGAATGCGCATACCAAATATCAAGCTAATATAAACAGACATATTCAAAAAACATGCTGAAATACGCTAAAATATTAGGGATTATTATGGGTATTTTTAGTCCTTGTGAGGGAAAAATTTTTCCCTTTGGGCCGATTGCGCCCCGTTTCAATCCCAACCGATCTACGACTATAAGACGCATTTATGGAAAATTTGGACGTCCTAGCTCCTTTCGTTTAGATGCTAGCGTGCTTTCAACAGACGGTCAGACGGACGGACGGACATGGCTAGATCGTCTTAGAATTTTATGACGATCAAGAATATATATACTTTATAGGGTCTCAGGTCGATATTTCAAGGTGTTACAAACGGAATGACAAATTTAGTATACCCCCATCCTGGAGGTGGATGGTATAAAAATATCAAAAAACTGAAGTCGAGTTATCTCCAAATGTTATAATATTAAAATGACACTTTTTAGCATATTACGATGTATTCCAGCGTTTTCTATCGGAATATGTTAAGATAACGATATGTATTATTGTTTTAAATTAATTTGAAATTTGAATCTATACGTTTTAGATTTCAAGCAATCTATTGCACATGATTTCTGGCCTGTGGCGACCTTCATCAGAAGTATTAAAATTCCATTTTCACTCCGTACTTTTTAGGTACGGAAACCGCTGTGTATATTTTTCTCTGACCGTATAGACGTGGAATAGTAAAGAATTTTTCAAAATTTATACTTTTAAAAGCGATTAAAATTTTTAACACCTATGCACAATGGGACCAAACACCAATTTGAGAGGCCAAAAGTCCATTTTGAAGTAACATATTTTCAGAAAGTAATAATGGCAGATTGTTGCCAACACTTTAAAATGGCAAAATATAAAAATGTTGAACCATGTGGCAACTCGTTTTTTCAAACCATGCTGCCAAAGTTACTACTTTTTCTCTTGTTTTACTTTTATACACTCCACGAGAGTATTATGTCTTTGTGCATTTGTTTGTCACACCCAAAAGGAAACGAGATAGACCCATTGTTAATTATACCGATCGACTTAGAATCACCTTTTGAGTCGATTTAGTAATGTCCGTCCGTCCGTCTGTCCATCTATTCTTGTAATCACGATACAGGTCGCAATTGTAGACATTACCAAACGAAGCTTTGCACAACGAAGTTTTTCGGTAGAACGACGAATGCTATTTAATTTGAGCAAAAAAGGTTCAGATTTAGATAGCCCCCATACGAATTTCACTCCCGATTTGACTCTTTTCACTCTAGATACCACATATTACAACAGATTTTCTTTAAAATTGGCAAAATATCTTATATTTCAACTAGAAACACCTGTGGTAAAAATGTGTTAGATCAGTTCAGATTTATATATAGCTCCCATACAAATTTCGCTTCCGATTTTACATTTTCCGCTGTAGAAACGACATATTTCTTGAAATTAGGCACAGCATCTTACAATCCAACTAGAAACACCTATGCAGAAAGTGGGTAAGATCGGTTCAGATTTAGATTTTTCGAAATTTGTACTTTTAAGGGATTAAAATTTATAAAGATTGTACGACCGGCCTTTTGCAAAATTCGCAATTTTTATACCCTTCACGAGAGTATTATGTCTTTGTGCATTTGTTTGTAACACCCAAAAGGAAACGAGTTAGACCCATCGTTTATTATGCAGATCAGCTTAGAATCACTTTCTGCGTCGATTTATTGTCCATTTATTGTTGTAATCAAATTACATGTCGCAATTATAGTCCGATCTTTACAAAAATTGGTTTTGTGGATCAAGGACGAACGCTATTTAATTTGAGGCACATCGGTTCAGATTTAGATATAGCCCCCATACAAATGACGCTCCCGATTTCACTTTAAAATTGGCACAACATTTAATAATTGAACTAGAAACACCTATGCTGAAAGTGGGTATGATCGGTTCAGATTTATATATAGCTCCCATACATATTTCGCTCCCGATTTGACATTTTCCGTTCTAGAAACCACATCATGTACCCGATTTTCTTTAAATTTGGCACAACATCTTATAATCCAACTAGAAACACTTATGCTGAAAGTGGGTATGATCGGTTCAGATTTAGATATAGCCCCCATAGAAATGTCGCTCCCGATTTCACTTTTTCCGCTCTAGAAACCACATATTGTACCCGATTTTCTTTAAATTTGGCACAACATCTTATAATCCAACTAGAAACACTTATGCTGAAAGTGGGTATGATCGGTTCAGATTTAGATATAGCCCCCATACAAATGTCGCTCCCTATTTCACTCTTTCCGCTTTAGAAACCACATATTGTACCCGATTTTCTTTAAAATTGGCACAACATTTTATAATTGAACTAGAAACACCTATGCTGAAAGTGGGTATGATCGGTTCAGATTTAGATATAGCCCCCATACAAATGTCGCTCCCGATTTTACATTTTCCGCTGTAGAAACGACATATTGTACCCGATTTTCTTTAGATTCGGCACAACATCTTATAATCCAACTAGAAACAACTATGCAGAAAGTGGGTAAGATCGGTTCAGATTTAGATTTTTCGAAATTTTTACTTTTAAGGGATTAAAATTGATAAAGATTGTACGACCGCCCTTTTGCAAAATTCGCACTTTTTAAAGATGGAATTGGGTAAAAAGCGCAACATAAATTATTTTTTCGAAATTTGTACGTTTGCACCAAAAATGGCTAAAAATGGTACCCATTTACTAACAAGAATGATTTTTGGAAATTTGAGACAAAAAGGGGTACAAATAGTACCTACCAAAATATTGCACTATAATCGTGAAGTTTTGTGCGAACATTATAGTCAGTAACCCCGTCGAAAAAAATATATAAAAAATGTTTGTTCTATGTTCAGATTTGAGATAGTTTCAGCGTTGTGTTGTGAATTTTATTTCCTTCCAAACGATCTGCAAGTGTTAGATATATATACGCAAAATTTGAAATTTTTGATTTTATGCTATTGGGCAGAGCGGAACTTAGTTTTTCACTCAAACTCAACTCTTGTAAAGGAGCAAAATTGCTCACTTCACTAGCGAACAACCACAACTCAAAACTATTTCAGCAACATATGTTAATGAGGGTATTAATTAAAATTAAAGTATCTACTAACATGTGTGTGTGTGTCTGTATGTAAAAATTGAAATAAGTTTTCAGAACTTCCGTACATTTGTTGGGAATTGCATTGCAGTGGATACTCTACGGGTGTTGTTGTTATTTTTAAACAAACAAAAGCTGTTGCATACCGACCAAAATAAAATAAAAATAAAATAAATAAAAATAAATGACATGTTATGCTCGATTTACAACACTTTTCCATGCCGCAACCAAAATAAACAAACCGCCACAGTCACAGCCACAACCAACACAACCGTCAGCAGCCAGCCACCAGCAGCCGGCAGCAACAACAACTGCGACAAATGTGTGAACTGAAAAAGTTGCCGCCTTTTCATTTGATTTGATTTTGAGAACAGCGGACAGAGAAGCAGATCGGGAAGCAGTTGGTGACAATATTTTTGTCAGGAACAACACCGACAGCAGCAGCAGCCACCGCCGCAGCAGAGACTAAACTCCTACGGATGCTGGTGGTGCTGATGTTGGCGTTGTTATTGGAAGCGTTAAGGATCATAAATTTACAACATTCTTAAACAAACAAAAGCAAATTTATTTATGTCGCTTCTGTCACATCAAAGCTTTGGCTTTTGACAGAAGCAACAATGTCAACTGATGTTGCAAATTTCCAACAACAAAAAAGAGAAGGATTAAAGGAATATCTGATTGCCGATAATAATAATTAAGAATATGAAAAATGGCAAATCTGCCGGGTTTGATGAAATCGTACCAGAATACAATATTAAAGCAGGAGGGGATTTGATGTTTTGCGCTTTCGCCGTCCTATTCAAAACAGCATCAATCCCATGAGAACAGAATATGATTATCATATTGACACTCTTAAACAAGTAAGGAAAGGCTAAAGTCGGGCGGGGCCGACTATATGATACACTCCACTTTCTAACCGAATACAATTCAATTCGGCAAAAAAGGGAAAACTGGAAGGATTTTTGTATCCTGTAAATTTATGTGTTTAAAAAAAAAGGTTAAATTGGAAAGGAAATTTGTATAGGGGTATATTCAAACCTGAAACGAAATATGTATGTGAAATATATATTAAAAACGGTTAACCATTTGGGAGCAACATTTGTATTTGGGCTATATCTAAATGTGAACCGATCTTACCCACTTTCACTATAGGTGCTTTTAGTTGGATTATAAGATGTTGTGCCAATTTTAAAGAAAATCAAAAGGCAAAAGTCAAATCGGGAGCGACATTTGTATGAGGGCTATATCTAAATCTGAACCGATCTCACCCACTTTCTGTATAGTTGTTTCCTGTCGGATTATAAGATGTTGTGCCAATTCTAAAGAATTCGGGTGCAATATGCGGTTTCTAGAGTGGCAAAAGGCAAATCGGGAGCAACATTTTTATGGGGGCTATATCTAAATCTGAACCGATTTTACCCACTTTCTGCATAGTTGTTTCTGTTCCGATTATATGATGTTGTGCCAAATTTAAAGAAAATCGTGTACTATATATGGTTTCTAGAGCGGAAAATGTCAAATCGGGAGAAACATTTGTATGGGGGCTATATCTAAATCTGAACCGATCTTACCCACTTTCTGCATAGTTGTTTCCGATCCGATTATAAGATGTTGTGCAAAATTTAAAGAAAATCGGGTACAATATATGGTTTCTAGAGCGGAAAATGTCGAATCGGGAGCGACATTTGTATGGGGGCCATATCTTAATCTAAACCGATCTTACCGAATTTCTGCACATGTGATTCTAGTCGGATTACAAGATGTTGTGCCAAACTTGGTTACAATATGTGGTTTCTAGAGCGGAAAATGTCAAATCGGGAGCGACATTTATATGGGGGCTATATCTAAATTTGAACCGATTTGCCTCAAATTAAATAGCGTTCGTCCTTGATCCATAAAACTTACTTGTGCAAATTTTTGTGAAGCTCGGACTATAATTGCGACCTGTAATTTGATTACAACAATAGATGGACAGACAGACGGACATTGCTAAATAGACTCAAAAAGTGATTCTAAGTCGATCTGTGTAATAAACGATGGGTCTAACTCGTTTCCTTTTGGGTGTTACAAACAAATGCACAAAAACATAATACTCTCGTGGAGTGTATAAACATGATCAAATACCAAGTAGTGGATTCCATACACCAGTGTAGAAGTTATGAAGGATTTTATATACCTAGGGTGGTAATTGATTCCTTAACTCCTTTCGAGAGTTATTGTGTACACCAGCTAGACGGGCGGACATGGCTCAAACAACTTAAAAACCGTGAAACGGATTTGCTCCAAACATACTTACGGTCTTAAGTCACTCCTTCAAAGCGTTACACTTTTTTCTCTTCCAACTCTGTAGAGTGAGGGTATAATAAGGTAACAAGTTGAAGGTTCGGCGGAAGAAGAAAAGACAGCTTTTAGACACATGATTGGATGGACATACAAATCTAGATTTTACAGACCTATAAAATCGGTCTTTGATGAAGTCCCAAGAAATGAAATATGGCAAAACCTGAAACAGATTCCTGATAGAGGGGGTAAGAAATATGTGTGTTGCACACTGGCCCCAAATCCATTTTTAATGGCATAAAGTAAAATAAATATATAATAAATATACAAATAAAAAATATAAAATAAATATACAATCTTGTAATTTTGCACATTTGCTAGACATAACATACTTAAAAAACAGCAAAAAAATAGTTGGAGGCAGGTGTTAGCATAACTGTCGAAAAAGGGAAAAAATTCTAAAATTGTTCTTCAATGTTGTAATTAAAAGTCAAATAACTTTAGTATAGAATTATAAAAAATAAAATATCAATTCATCAATTTAAAACTTTTTTCAAGTGACCAAAAAAATTAATTTAATTAATTTTAATTAAGAGTTTTTTTATATATTTTTTTAAAAGGTAATGTATTTACATTCTCGTAAAACATTTAAAATTTTATTGGGGAATAGAGAATGATATTGCACATTCAACAGACGTAGTATTATCTTTTAATAATTTATTTCTTGATGCTTCGAAACCCTAAATTTATATTTCGAGGTGGTAATATTGTCATATTTTTAATACAGCATTGTTACTTTAGATTTTACTAGCTGAACCCCGCCCGCTTCGCCAGGTAAAAAAAACAAACGGTAAAATTAAACTTATAATCAAGGTACTTCCCTGAGATATTAAAGAAATGGATATGTTCCATAAAGAACGTTAGTTTTCGGCGAATAATGGAAGAAATGTCAAAAATCAAATTGATTTTTTGTTAAATGTGATTTTACTCCTTTCCATTAAATAAAAACACTTCATTCGTAAGAAAAAATTACATTACATTCAAAACACATAGAAAATCAATCAAATTGTTCACTAATCAAACAACACCAAAACTAAAAAATTAAAATAATTTCTGATTTCTTGAAAAGAAGAAAATCCAAAGAAAAGGTGTAATTTTACAAAATTCAAATCAAAAATGCCCCAACTTTCAAATCCCGCCCATTTGTATATTGTCTAAGCAGGTTACAACTAAATTAACTCACACAACAATATAGGAATCTCGGTGTCGAATATACTCAAAAACAGGTTTTAATTTCGAATGGGAAGGGTCACGGCCACTTTTCGCCCATCTCTGTGTCGAATATACTCTAAAACCGGTTTTAATTTCATATGGGAAGGGTCACGCCCAAAAATTTCAGTGTTGTATCTGTCATGGAACGGAATATATTAAAAAATGGGTTTTAACGACGTATGGGAGGTACCACGCCCTCTTTTCCAATACTGCCCATTTTTGGCACAACTACGCACATTGATGCTGGATGCACTCGGACAAAATTTCAGTATTGTATCTGTCATGGAACTGAATATATTCGATAATAGGTTTTAACATCGTATGGGAGGTGCCACGCCCACTTTTCCAATACCGCCACTTTTTGGCACAACTGTGCAGACTAATAATTAGTGAACTTTCACAAAATATCAAGACTCTAGCTGCAGCAGTATTCAAAATATGCTAATTTATATAAAACGAATAAATCGCCAGTTTGTGTGGGAGGTGCCACGCCCACTGAAAATATCCAAAAAATATATAGCCTATTTTCACCACCGGTTCACTATGAACATACTGTGAAAAAGAAAATCGGTTCAGTAGTTTAGGCTGCTATAAATAACAAACATACAAACACAGATTCATTATACACTCCACGAGAGTATTATGTCTTTGTGCATTTGTTTGTAACACCCAAAAGGAAGCGAGTTAATTATACCGATCGACTTAGAATCACTTTTTGAATCGATTTAACGATGTCCGTCCGTCTGTCCATCTATTCTTGTAATCAAAGTACAGGTCGCAATTGTAGCCAGAACCAAATGAAACTTTGCACAACAAAGTTTTTCGGGATAAGGAGGAACGCTATTTAATTTGAAGAAAATCGGTTCAGATTTGGATATAGCCCCCATACGAATTTCACTCCCGATTTGACTCTTTTCACGCTAGATACCACATATTAAAACTGATTTTCCTCAAATTTGGCAAAACATCTTACATTTCAACTAGAAACACCTATGGTGAAAATTGGTCAGATCGGTTCAGATTTAGATATAGCCCCCATACGAATTTCACTCCCGATTTGACTTTTTCTGCTGTAGAAACCACATATTTTAACAGATCTTCTTCAAAATTGGCAAAACATCTTCTATTTAAACTAGAAACACCCATGAAACAGACCAAATGAGCCAGATCGGTTCAGATTTAGATATAGCCCACATACGAATTTCACTCCCGATTTGAGTTTTCCGCTCCAGAAACCACATATTTTAACAGATTTTCTTCAAATTTGGCAAAATATCTTATATTTGCATGAGAAACACCCAGGATGAAAATGAGTCAGAACGGTTCAGATTTATATATAGCTCCTATACAAATTTCGCTCCCGATTTGATTTTTCCGCCCCAGAAACCACGTATTTTCATAGAATTACTTAAAATTGGGAACTGGAAGAACCTATTTCGAAATGGGTCACTTCATTCCATGTTTGGATATAGCCGTGATACAAAAATTCTTTTCGATTTGACAAATTGAACCAGGACATATTAGCCTATGATTAGGAAACACACAAAAATTCTTCCCGTTTTCACTTTTTTCCGAATTGAATTGTATTCTGATAGAAAGTGGAGTGTATCATATAGTTGGCCCCGCCCGACTTTAGCCTTTCCTTACTGGTTTTAATAATATAATATACGTTGCATTTAATAAATTAATATACGTTGCGATTTCTCCACAGACAGGGCCGGTCGCAAGGGGGGTTTTGGGGGTTCAACCCCCCCCCCCAGAGAGATTTCGAACATATACTTTTTTAAAAGCTTCTAGACTTTCTGAAGCAATAAAATATAGAATTTTTAAGTTCTTTTTAAAAAACACGAAAATTACATAAAAAATCGTGGACACTTTCTTGAATTTCGGACAAACGTGATTACAACAATAGATGGACAGACGGACATTGCTAAATCGACTCAGAAAGTGATTCTAAGCCGATCGGTATAATTAAGCATAATGAAATCTAAAAACATTCTTAATAAAAGCAAATAGTTTGCTTGATGCTAAATAATTATGTAAAAATCTATTGGCGAGATGAAATCCTTCGTTTCTGCAAAAAAGTATTGGAGTAACCTAAGAATTTTTTATGTAGACAGTTTTTACTTATACAAAGGAGAGTACAATACTTTAATTTTTAAATAAAATACAATTTGCATTTTTAAATTTCTTTCAATTCAAACGAATGAGTATAGAAATCGATTTGGACATTTGTATAAGGGCTATATCAAAACATTGACCCACATATTCCACTTCCACAACAGATGTTCACAAGCCAAATATAATATTCCGTTTGTAATGTGTGGTTTGAAACATTTGCGATGCGGCATTTTTATGGAGTTGTATCTAAATCTGAACCGATGTGACCTATTTTCATCACATATCTAACAACAAAGGTTTCTAAATGTTTTGGGAGTTTGTAATGATAATACAAATCCATTTCGACAAACGAAGAAAACTGGTTGATCTATCGAGGGCTTATATTCATAAGTGGCTATGAACAAAAACACAACTTTTCAGGAGAGCGAAAAAACAGACTTAATTATAAGAGTAATTATGAATCATTCTTCTACAATTTAATCTAAAGAGGATTACTAATTGCTACGATTAAAAAGTTGTCGAAATTTTCTATTATTCGCAGTTTTATGGTTCATAGGCACTCTTGCACTCTATGAATGTTGAATTAAGCACATAGCTATTAATGCTCGTATATATAAATAAGATTTATTGTAAACTCCATAAAGATTTTTTATGAAATGTTGGCAATGTTGTGTCGAAAATGCATTTTCTTGAATGTACACAGCGAATTTAAAGATTCCAGGTTCATCCGTCAGATTGGTACCATTTTTATCCCTTTTTCCATATTTTTTACACAAAGTGGATATTGCGGTAGAGCATGGTAAATAAATAATACATATTGGATATTTTTGGAAAATTTTCATTTTCGCGGCAAATATGGCTAAAACGATTTACACACATGACATTTTTGATTTATGATTTTCTCGCGATCTAGCCTGAATTTTTGTTTGTGTATTAAGAACCAGTGTCGCTTGTAACATTTATGAAGTAAGTCGCGAAAATCGTTGCAATTGTTTAAGAAGCCAAAATTCGCGATTGCAATTGCTTATATTTAAACTTTCTCTGTTCAGGATTCTGACACAAATATGACAGCAATCATATGCCATAAAAATATTTTTGTATTCTCAATACGATAAAAAGTTACGCGGGTTTTTCTAAAGAAACTTTTGACTTTACAGCCACTATTTATACTATTTTACCCTGATAACTTGGGATCCAAAATGCTAGAAAACCGCGTAATGATGGAATGGATAATGCGAAATGCCGTAAATCTAGAAAAATGCTTTAAACAAATGCGTTGTAGCGAATTACAACTATCGGTTATATGCTGCTCCATTTTTGAACAATATTATTCATATTATTTTTATGCTCATAGCCACTTTAGCAGTCACAAATTAACGTGTGAGTAGGTAGCCAAATCAGAAAAATTTCTTCTCCAAATTTATATGACAGATGACATCCAAATCTAAGAGTTTGGCATCAAAAACTCATTTTCGAGAAAATGGATCATAGCCACATATCAATATGTAAACATATTTCTCTTCGTTCATTTCCAATACTTTGTCAAGAAGCATATCCAATTTTCTGCATTTATCATAGAAAAAATGCGGGACCTGAAGGGGGATCAAGCGCCAAAGAATTGGATCGTTTTTTGAGTAATATTTCTTCAAAATATATATTTATGTATGTAATTTCAAGCAACTATTTGAAAAAAAAAATCTACACTTAGAGAACAAGTCGGTTAATAAAAAACAGCGATTATCTGCTGCCTATCAGCAGACACTTTTCTGCTATTACAGCTGTTTTTTTTTGGCATAACAGCAGTTATTCTGCAATCTTACATCACCACTCACACTGCTAAAGAGTTTGCAGTCTGCTAAAATTGACTGCTGGTAAAATATAAAAATAGATAAGCGTTCCTTTTATATTAGCTTGGGACAATCGCAATATCTTTCCGTGATAATACATTGCTTTATATTAACTTCTATTCAAAAAAATGTTGTTAACAAGTATATTTACGTGGTCATACTTTTCTGTGCATATGCTTAAAGTTTTTTCTATATTGCTAAAAACAGCAAATAGCTGTCTCTTTTTCAGCAGAAAATCTGAAATTTCAGTAGACTTTCTGCTTTCTTTTACTGACAAATTCCTTTGAGTGTACTGATTACAGAAATGCAATTTTACCGATGAATGTATCAAAATATTTCTCGAAGATCCTGATAATAAAATATGAATGGTGTCCAAACGCTCACGTAATCAAACATAATCAAATTAACGTCATTTGTCGTTGCGCCATAGACTGACTAGACTTCACGAGAAATATTGAACATTGATTGAAAATTGATTTATTTTTTGTAAAACTAGATGAAACCCCCCCCAGGGGAAAATCCTGCGCACGGCCCTGTCCATAGACATTAAAATAAAAATATCAAAAATTGTAAAATTGCATTATCTCCAAATATTGACAATAGCAATTAAAAACAAGTAAAAACGGCGTTAAGTACGGCCGGGCCGAACTTTATATACCTTCCACCATGGATTGCATTCCACAGAGGTTGTCGGTTTTCGTAGAAGTGCAGTAATATTACAGGAAAATATAAATTTTTTAATACAGCCAAACCAAAACAAATACAAATATTGAAAAAATAATTATATAAATAAATATAATATTTTAATTATATCAAACCATTATCTATTTCAAAACAAAAAATAAATATTCTTATATTTATATTTTCAAAAAGCTTAAATACCATAAATATTGGAAGGTAGTGGGTGCTACAGTTGTTTTTACTTCCATTCTATTTTAATTCCAAAAGTACAAATTTTGAAAATCCATTATCAGACGTACATGTGCAAAGTGCAAAATAACCTAACTTCATGAATCAACCAATTTTTGCCGTAAAAGAAAAAGTACAAATTTGGAAAAAAAACTTTTTATTTTGCGTGTCTATGCAGTCAGAGGAATGTATACACCGAATTCCATGATTCCAGACATTTCTACGCAATTATTTTCGTTCGTCTGAGGCGAACGATCCAAAATCACTCAAATATTACGAGAAATCTATAAGCCATAGGAGTCTATAATTTGCTGTGTATATAAAGAAATACGCAAGAGCTCGTACCTAAAAAATATCTTATCTACGTTTTATAGAATTCAAGTAATAATTGAGTGATTTTTGATCGTTCGCCTCAGAAGATAACGAAGATAATTTCAAACAAGTAAGAAGGCGTTAAGTTCGGCCGGGCCGAATCTTTTATACCCTCCACCACGGAGTGCATTCCACAGTATTACCAGCAGATTAAAGGATGTCGACTTTACATAGAAACACACATTACTATATTTGTTTACTATTACAAACTATAATGTATACTTATGCGCACTGTTTAAAATCGACTACTATATATAAATAAAATGATGAAATTGTGAAAGTGAACATGACTAAATATTAGGCGATTGTCAGTCGCCATTAGAAAGAAGCATTTTCAGATACAGACAAAGTGATAAGAAAAGTATACATTTTAAAGATATCCCCATTCACCCCATTCTCCGCCCAAATGTACAAATTTCGAAAAAACCCTTTTTCAAGTCTTCATAGTCAGAATGTATATACCGAATTTCATGATTTCAACTTCAGCGGTTTGGTAGGTCCCATTTTTATCCCTCTTTTTAATTATATCCCTTAAAAGTACGAATTTCGAAAAATTTCTCTACTTTACGTGTCTACGAATTATTGGGACGTACACACCGAATTTCATGATTCTAGCTGTTGTCGTATCATTGGTACCATATTTTATCTCTTTTTGTCCCATTTCGCCCGCTAAAACTTTTATTTTCTTTGTGGTGCTTCCAAGCTACAAGAGGAATGTCCGCAACAAATATTGGGGGATACAGAGAGAGCGTATTTTCAGCTACAGTCGTTTGGTTGGTTGTATTTCCATCCTATTTTAATTTCAAAAGTATAAATTTTGAAAATACCTTATCTCTCATGTACGCAGTATAAGACAACTTCATGATTCTACCATTTTTTTGTCGTAAAAGCAACAAACGAATTTGGAAAAAAAATATTTTACGTGGCTATGCAGTCAGAGGAATGTACACACCGAATTCCATGATTCTATCAGCGGTCATTTTGTTGGTACCATTTTTACCCCTTTTTTCCAATTTTGCCCCCTCAAGAGTACGACTATCTAAAATCTCTTTATTTTACGTATCTACACAATTAGAGGGATGTACATCCCTGAATTTCATCATTTTCATCATAGCTGTATTCGTTTAGTTGGTACTATCTTTATCCCCTGCATTGTATCCCTTGAAAGTACGAATTTGGAAAAAACGTTTTATTTTTCGTGTCTACGCACTCAGAGGAATGTATACTCCGAATTTCATGATTCTAGCTGCTGTCATTTGGTAGGTACTATTTTTATCCCCTTTTACCATTTGAACCCCAAAAAGTACGAATTTTGGAAAGTAATTTTATTTTACGTGTCTACGCAATCAGAGGAATGTATATATCGAATTTCACTATTCTAGGTGCAGCCGTTAGGTTGGTACTATTTTTATCCCTTTTTTTTGAAATGTACCATTTGTATCCCTTTTTGTCCCGTTTCGCCCCCTACAAATAAAAATCACTCTATGGTGGCCTTTTATGCTATAAAGGGAATGCGCATTGCGAATATCAAGTAAATACAAGCTAATATGTTCAAAAAACATGATGAAATACACAAAATATTAGGGGTATTTTCAGTCCTTGTGAGGGAAAAATTTTTCCCTCTGTGCCGATTTCGTCCACTTTCAATCCCAACCAATCTACAACCAAAAGACACATTTAGGAAAAATTTGAACCTCCTAGCTCATTTCGTTCGGCCGCTATCGTGCTTTCAACAGACAGACGGACAGACGGACATGGCTATATCGTCTTAGAATTTTACCACGACCCAGAATATATATACTTTATGGGGTCTCCGATGAATATTTCAAGGTGTTACAAACGGAATGACAAAGTGAATATACCCCCATCCTGGAGGTGGAGGGTATAAAAACAGGCTCTAAGTCCAAGTAGTAGTTGTCCAGTCAGAAAAAAAGTTATATTATTTATTTTTTATTCGATTGCTCTGTATTTTTTAGTTTTGCTTTAAATAAAGCTACACATAATTATACCCTACACCACTTCGTGGACTAGGGTATTATAAGTTAGTTTCGCACCAAATGTTTGTAACACCAAGAAATAATTGAGCAAGACCCACCTTTAAGTATACGGATCGGCTTAGAATCACCAGCTGAATCGATTTAACGATGTCTATCTGTACGTCTGCCCGTCTGTCTGTCCGTCCGTCTGTAGTCCATCTAAGCTTGTTCGCACTCTACAAGTCGCAATTGTGGTCCGATTATCATGAAATTTGGCAGACGTTACTTTTTTTGGCCAAGGACGATTGGTATTGAATCGGTTCATATTTAGATATAGCCCCCATACAAATGTCGCTCCCGATTTGACTTTTTCCGCCCTATAAAGCACATATAGTACCCGATTTGCTTCAAATTTTCCATAGCCCCTTATAATCTAACTAGAAATTTCTGTGACGAAAGCGGGTAGATCGGTTCAGATTTAGATATAGTCCCCATACAAATGTCGCTCCCGATTTGATTTCCGCTCTGGAAACCACATATTGTACCCGATTTTCTTTAAAATTGGCACAACATCTTATAATCCAACTAAAAACACCTATGAAAGTGGGTAAGATCGGTTCAGATTTAGAAATAGTCTCAATACAAATGTTGCTCCCGAATGTTTAACCGATTTTGGCCAAACTTTACATATTATATTTCACCAATAAACATACAAATCACATCATTCACGGTTTCAATATACCCCCATACAAATGTCCTTTCCGATTTAAAATTTTTTGTCAAACACATACATTTACAGGATTCAAAAATCCTTTCCGATTTCACTTTTTTACCGAATTGAATTGTATTCGGATAGAAAGTGGAGTGTATCATATAGTCAGCTCCGTCAGTCTTTAGCCTTTCCATACTTATTATGGAGATGCCCATATGCCCATACTTTGGTATAACATAAATGGGGCCCATTGTGCTCTATTGCAGCTCTAGAAACTACATCTTACATCGGATCTTCATCAAATTTTGCATATCATTATATGTTTCAACTATGAATACCTACCGTGAATGAGAAATATATAGGCGCATGTTTTGGCACAGGCCTCAAGTGTTGTTATAGGCCCCCTTCAAATGTCCGTCCGATTCATCCTATTATAATCTGTATTTATCATTGAATCGTGATCCATTTTTCCAGATCATGTTATATTTACTTTACTCGGAATATCTGCTGTAAAATTGGATCAATTACTTTATTATTTACCATACTCATTAAATTTTTCTAAAGATGAATTTATAGTAACTTTAAAATTTATATGAACTACATAAAATTGCTCCCATGAAATACCTGGGTTTAGTAAGCAAAACACAGGGAGTGGTGTGGGGTATTATATAGTCGGCCCCGCCCGACTTTAGCCTTTCCTTACTTGTTCCTTCTAATTTTCTATTTTAAGTACATAGGAACAAAAAAAAACGATTTTTCAATTTAAAACTATAATTATACCCTCACTCTACAGCGTAGAAGGTTATATATCATATGGGACAGCAAAAAAGTGTAACGCATTGAAGGAGCGACTTAAGACCCCAAGTATGTTTGGACCAAATACGTTTCACGACTTTTTAAGGTGTTTGAGCCATGTCCGTCCGTCCGTCTGTCTGGCTGGTGTACACTATAACTCTCGAAAGGAGTTATGGAATCGATTAAAACTTTGCACATGGCAATATTTTTCCCAAACTTAGTTTAAGTTCGAAGATGGGCGAAATTGCTACGCCCCTTCTGGTACCTTCCACACAAATAACGCATATTCTTATGTTAAATTTAAACCACTGTAAATTCCACACGGATATTCGGAATCGGCTATATTTTGGTGTTTGATAATGTTTTTATAATCACTTTAAGTTTACTAAATATGACGGGTTTTGCCACGCTCCTTCCAATACCTCCCGCAGAAATCACGCTAAACTACGTTTAGTTAAAGCTGTTATAACTTTATAAAAATTATAAATTCTTATAACTTTATAAAAAATTGGCAATGCTTTTATAGGAGTTATATTTGAATGGGATATGGACGAAATTGCCACACCCCTTCTGGTACCTACCACACAAAGTGGCATAACCTTTGGTTTCAATAAAACAGATATAACATCCATACGGGTAGTCAAAATCATTTGCAATTTCATATTTGAAAATGTTTTTGTAATCGCTTTAAACCTAAAAAAAATATTTTCGCTTAAGCCACGCCCCTTCTTGTACCTCCCACACAATTGTCTATATCTAGGATAAAATTAAATCCTTCATAAGTTCTATACTGATGCATGGAATCCACTATGTCTTGATATATGATTATGATTATACAATTGTTTTATAAATGAGGAAACTGAGACCATGTACACGATTATACTGCCCTTATAACTTCCGTATATATGATCTCTGAGAGTGAGGGTATATAAGTCGGTTTAGCCGACTGAAGCTTACTTACTTGTTTTTATATGTATTTTGAGGTGCTCTATCCATATAAGTGGTCAGATAAGATAAAATTTTAATTTCGTTTAATTTATTTGTAGAAATTGGGTTTGTTCATCCTGTACTCGTATATGTGTGTATGCAGGTACATACATACACACATCGATACTTTCACAGTGAATCACTGGAAGGATGATACCGAACGAACTATGGGTGTATCTCCATCTGCGATCTAAGAAAACATCTGAACGATTTTATTGTTAAAAAAACATCCGCCGCACGAAAGGAGCACTTTTTCTTCATTCGGCATTTTCCGTGTAAAAGATGCGGTTAAATCCATTTTCACTATTACACCGTTATGGAACATTTGCATTTGGCGTAATGCTCGCGCGAATCCATAAAAATGAACTTGAAGCCTTGCCGTCCGCCATTAACACTTTTTTCCCCTCTATCTCCCTCCCCCTTTGTTCCTATCTTTGTGTACTTTGCAGATTTTTATTTGTGTTTTTCTTGTTTTTTTTTTCGTTTGTAGTTCTAAACGCACGTTTCGATATGCTTCAAATGCCATGCTCGGAGTGCACATGTCTGGGGCATTCTGGCATTCTCGCAACATGCACCATTCACCATGCACCTTTCTACGCCAGCAAATTTGACTTCAAAGACACAAATTGATCACACTCGGCACGCCATCTAACACCAGTGAATTTTTTCTTAATATGTGTGAAAAATTCATAAATAAAATGAAATGTTTCATACAATTTTTTCAAAAACATTTCACATTTCATAAAACAAAATTGTTAAATTTAGGTTCATAAGATCAAAGAAAGATTTCATAGTATTAAAGAAACAATTCTTAAATATTATGAAATATGTCATAACCAATAATAAAAATTGTGTTATGAAATGTCATCATAAATATAATGAAGGAATTCATAATTTTTATGAAATGCTTCATAACTTACAACCACATTTTTAGTGTGTCGACTTTATTCGTTGAATGCTAGCAATTCTCATTTGTCCTCTGTTAATTCTGACATAAGTATGAACCCTGATTTAGGTCAAAGACATATTCATTGCAAAGACTCTCGCAAAGGTGGGGTGTGTTGATTGGTTAGTCAACAAGTCAGACCTTTTTTGTTTATAATGGAAAAAAATTAATGAAGTTTCTTCATAAAATCTATGAAAATTTTCATAAATCATATTATGAAAAATAATGAACTTGAATGACAAAAGTTCATCGAATGAAGAACTGAATTTCATAGTTTCTAAGAAATGTTTCATAAATTCTATGACACTTTTCATTGATTTGTGCTTTATGAAACATGTTTCATACATTTTATGAAATGTTTCTTTGGCGACATTTTAATGAAAATTTTCACTGAGGTTAAGACAAAATCATAAATATTATGAAAATAATTCTTTCAGTGTATTTGTAATGGTAACGGACAGGAAGGAACATTTGACCAATAAACGGCACAAAGTGACTGCACGAAACACAAAATACAACCGCTATAAGCTCTCAAGCTATGTACCGTAATTTCAAAATCATTTAAAAGGTCCAACAGATTAGAGTAAGATCCGATGGGCTATTGACCTTTTAAGAGAAGCGTGAAATGTAGTTTTACCCCCAAATCTTAAATAACAACAAATTTTTGTGTGAACAACCCTAATATTGGCATTGATAAATTTAAAAAATTCTAACTGGAATTCTTAGGTGGTAGGGTGCTAAAGACCACCCCATCCTACCCGGCAGACTTACTATCCCAACTCGAATAGTCAGGCTCTTGGACTTGGTGACCCTAAATTCAAGAACAGGAACTTGCTTCTATAGATACATCCCCATTGGCATGCAAGCTTCAGCTCAGGCAGAAGGTACTAGTGATGGCAAACAGCAGCACTTATATATGGTTTAGCCGACTGAAGCTTACTCACTTGTTGTATCACACTTTGGCCAGGCCATCTTCGCGATTCTGCACATCTGTAGGCCTATTCACCCTCATTCTCAGTGAACATATGTATGGAAGTATAAGGATTTAAATTTTACTTAGAACCGGATAATTTATGTGGAAGGTAATAGAAGGTTCGTAGTACAACTTCCACATTTATGGAACCATTCTAAATATATCAAGTCATAATGGCTAGAATGGCAGGTACTCGAAGCTTGGTAAAAGCATAAATATTTATCGTGTACACCAGCCAGCCAGACAGACGGACGGGAGGACATGATTCAAACAGTTTGAAAGGTCGTGAAACGAATTTGGCCCAAACATACTTAGGGTCTTATGTCACTTCTTCAATGCGTTACAGGGTATAAAAAGTTAAAGTTTATTTAGTTTTATTTTTAAAGGGTAAATTAGAAATGATTGTCAGCAGATAAAAGCATGACATTTAAATTGTTTCAAAAAGACGTTATTCTCTTTCATTTTAAAATAAATTATTACGAAAATAAATTATTAAAACATTTATATCCTTTGGATATGAAGAGTCCTGTAAAATGGAGAAAAGATTACCAAATGGAAAGCTACAGTTCCAGATCTCCTATATATGACGTCTAGTTTCCCGTGTATACGGTCTTGTTCAGCTCCAATTTTTGGTCTGGTTGTAAACGTTCAAAATGACACCAGCCACAGATTCATACGCTTTGTTCTCTTCGATGAATCCGCAAAATAGTTCGATGAATCCGCAAAATAAAGTTTGGTACCTCATAGCAAAAACTCTCATTAACATGTAATGTTGGACATAATGCTAAACCAAAAGTCTTCACTACTTATGTTTTGGATCCGTTTCTTATTATTTTGATAAATGGATTGTAAAGAAATAAGTATTTCCACGCAAAAAGGTCAAATCGGGAGTAACATTTATATGGGAGCTATATATAAATCTGAACCGATTTCCTTCAAATTAAATAGCGTCCATTCTCGACGTGCAAAAATCGTTTGTGTCAAGTTTCGTTTGAATCGGACAATAACTGCGACCTGAATAGATGGACAGACAGACAGACGGACATGGCTAAATCGATTCAAAAAGGGATTCTATTTCGATCGATATAATAAACGATAAGCGAGATACACCCGCTTCCTTTTGGGTGTTACAAACAAATGAAAATTATTGTTTTATTGCATTGCACAGAGTGTTGTAAGTTTGTTTTTTTTTCTTTATAGCAGCCTAAACTACTGAACCGATCTTTTTGAAATTTTCACAGTATGTGGGCGTGGAAACTCCCACACAAGTTGGGGATTTATTAGATTTTTTTATAAATTAGCATATTCGGAATACTGTTGCATCTAGAGTCTTGAATTTTTGTGAAAGTTCACTAATTATTAATCTGCTCAGTTGTGCCAAAAATGGGCGGTATTGGAAAAGTGGGCGTGGCACCTCCCATACGATGTTAAAATCTATTACTGAATATTGTCAGTTCTATGACACCTAGAGTGCTGAAATTTTGTTTCAGTGCAGCCAGCATCAATGTGCGTAGTTGTGCCAAAAAAGGACGGTGATGGAAATGTGGGTGTGGCACTTCCCATACGAAGTTAAATCCCTTTTTCGAATATATTCCGTTCTCTCACATATACAATACTGAAATTTTGTCTGAGTGCATCCAGCATCAATGTGCGTAGTTGTGCCAAAAATGGGCGGTATTGGGAAAGTGGGCATGGTACCTCACATACGAAGTTAAAACATATTATCGAATATGGACAGTTCTATGACACCTAGAGTGCTGAAATTTTGTGTGAAATTCCTATATGAAATTAAACCCGGTTTTAGAGTATATTCGACACCGAGATGGGCGGAAAGTGGCCGTGACCCTTCCCATACGAAATTAAAACTTGTTTTTGCGTTAATTCGACACCGAGATTCCTATATTGTTGTGTGAGTTCATTTAGTTGTAGCCTGCTAAGACAATATACAAACGGGCGGGATTTGAAAGTTGGGGCATTTTTTATTTGAATTTCGGTTTCTTTGGAATTTCTTAGCACAATAGTAAACAAAGGTTACAAAACTGATATATCCATTCGTCAAATGCCGACTTAAGTCAAGAAAACGGAAATAAATTTGTTTAGTTTTTGTGTTGTTTGATTAGTGAACGATTTGATTGATGTTCTATGTGTTTTGAATGTAGTACATTCGAATTCCAGCTAATCGATTAAGTAATTTATTCTTACGAATAAAGTTTTTTTGTTTTTATAATGGAAAGGAGTAGAATCATGCTCAACCAAAAATCTATTTGAGTTTTGACATTTCTTCCTTTATTCGCCGTAAACTAACGTTCTGTTCTTCAATGTTCTCCATGGAACATATCCATTTCTTTAGTATCCAAAATCTAATCGTATCAAACAGTTTTATTTAATAACATGCCTATTTTTGGAGTTTGAAATTTTAAACTTATGGTCTATTAATACTTTTTTGACAAGTGTTGGATAATCGTGTTTTTGTCAAATCACAATTATTATATCCTCCACCTCCAGGATGGGGGTATACTAATTTTGTCATTCCGTTTGTAACACCTTGAAATATCGACCTGAGACCCTATAAAGTATATATATTCTTATTCCGTCCGTCCGTCTGTTGCAAGCACGCTAGCATCTAAACGAAAGGAGCTAGGACGTCCAGTTTTTCCATAAATGCGTCTTATAGTCGTAGATCGGATGGGATTGAAACTGGGCAAAATCGGCCCAAGGGAAACATTTTTCCCTCACAAGGACTAAAAATACCCATAAAAAACCCGAAGTATTTAAGCATATTTTTTAATATGTCTGCTTGTACTTACTTGATAGTGGCTATGCGCATTCCCCTTATAACAAAAACGTGCACCATAAAAGGATTTTTATTCGTAGGGGGTGACATGGGGCAAAAAGGGATAAAAGTGGTACATACTAAACGACAAAAGCAGAAACACGAAATTCGGTGTGTACATTGCTCTAATTGACTGTATACATAATATAAAAATATTTTTCCCAAATTAAATGGGAATAGAGGGATAAAAATGGTACCAACCAAACGGCTGTACCTAGAATAATGAAATTCGGTGTATACATTCCTCTGATTGCGTAGACACGTCAAATAAACGGATTTCTTTAAAATCGTACTTTTTGGGGTTAAAATGGAAAAAGGGGATAAAAATAGTACCAACTAAACGACTACAGCTAGAATGATGAAATTCGGTGTGTACATCCCTCTAATTGCTTAAACAAGTAAAATAAAGAGATTTAGAAAGTCGTACGCTTAAGGGGGTAAAATAGGAAAAGGGGGATAAAAATGGTACCAACCAAATGGCCGCAGCTAGAATCATGGAATTCGGTGTGTACATTCCTCTGTCTGCATAGACAGGCAAAATAAAAGGATTTTTCCAAATTCGTACTTTTTACTTTTACGGCAAAAATTGGAAGAATCATACGTGAGATAATTAGCACTCACTATCTACCAATATTTATGGTATTTAAGATTGTTGAAAGTATAAATATAAGAATATTTATTTTTTGAATTGACTTGAATTATTATTTCGATATGTAAACGTATTGGTAGCCTTGCCTTATAAGAGTGGTTTGATCTAATAAAAATATTATATTTATTTATAAAATTATTTTTTTTTTTCAATATTTGTATTTGTTTTAGTTTGGCTATATTAATACAATTATATTTTCCTGTAATACTACTACCGTAAATCGACAGCCTCTGTGGAATGTGATCCATGGTGGTGGGTATATAAAGTTCGGCCCGGCCGAACTTAACGCCTTTTTTTACTTGTTGTCTATTCAAACCTCAATACTGCGGTAAATATTAATTTTTAATTTATTTAATTTTAATTTTATATCAATTGTAATTGTTAATTTTATTGTGATATTGACCATTTACATTTTGGGAAACTCCCAAGCATATTTTACAGCGTAAAAGTGGGGTAAAATGATATCAAATAGCAAATTAGGTTGAATTAAATTGATCTGAATCGTTTTCTCCGATTGAAACTAGTTGACCAAGTTGGAAATTATACATTTTTATACCCTACACCACTTCGTGGACTAGGGTATTATAAGTTAGTTTCGCGCCAAATGTTTGTAACACCAAGAAATAATCGAGCTAGACCCACCTTTAAGTATACGGATCGGCTTAGAATCACCAGCTGAATCGATTTACCGATGTCTGTCTGTCCGTCCGTCCGTCTGCTGTCCATCTAAGCTTGTTCGCACTCTACAGGTCGCAATTGATGTCCGAATTTGGAGGAAATCGGTTCTGATTTAGATATAGCCCCCATACAAATGTCGCTCCCGATTTGACATTTTCCGCTCTAGAAACCACATCTTGTACCCGATTTTCTTTAAATTTGGCACAACAACTTATAATCCAACTAGAAACACCTATACAGAAATTGGGTATGATCGGTTCAGATTTAGATATAGCCCCATACAAATGTCGCTCCCGATTTGACTTTTTCCGCTCTAAAAACCACATATTGTACCCGTTTTTCTTTAAAATTGGCACAACATCTTATAATCCAACTAAAAAACCTATGTTGAAAGTTGGTAAGATCGGTTCAGATTTAGATATAGCCCCCATACAAATGTTGCTCCCGAATGTTGAACCGATTTTGGCCAAACTTTACATATTATATTTCACCAATAATCATACGTGTTGAAAGCGGGTCACATCGTTCCAGATTTCAATATACCCCCATACAAATGTCCTTTCCGATTTAACATTTTTTGTCAAACACAAACACATGTCAAACACAGGATGCAAAAATCCTTCCCGATTTCACTTTTTTGCCGAATTGGATTGTAATGAGAATTGTTTGGGTGATGCCCATATGTCCATACTTTGGTATAACCCTTTCTGATCTATTACAGCTCTAGAAACTACATCTTACATCGGATCTTCATCAAATTTTGCAGATCATGATATTTTTTCAACTAGGAATACCTACAGTGAATGAGAAATATATAGGTCCATGTTTTGGACCAGGCCCAGAATGTTATTATAGGCCCCCTTTTGAAATGTCGGTCCTATTACTAATGTAAAATTTGTATTTCTCTGTCGGATAATTGGATCAATTACCATATTATTAACCATATTCGTTAAATATGACTAAAGATTAATTTATAGTAGCTGTATAATTTATATGAACTAAATAAATATAATTTATATGAACTAAATAAATATAATTTATATGAACTAAATATTATATGGTCGGCCCCGCCCGACTTTTGCCTTTCCTTACTTGTTTTTAATAAAAATATTTGTCAAAAAATACTGTATATTATGATATGCCATTATATATGGCAAAGTTTTAATATATTGAATTTATTTCCACACACTAAAATGAAGTTGAACAAGAATTTATACGCTATTTTTTTCAATGACGTTTTGAAACACTTTGTGGAACATAGACATAGAATCAATGATGTAGATTCCAAATATGCTTCCTACTTTGTAGAGAGAGAGAGGGTATAACAATAAAAATATGGTATCGTATGGCCGTCTGAGTCGAAAGTTACTTTTTTCTTTTGTAAATATAAATGGGTGCTGCACTAAACGTGTGGAAATATTCTAGTAGTACGCAACTATATTTATAGGAAATAACTAATTTGCTATTAATTACACCCTCATTCTACAGAGTAGGATTCTGAGAGTGTGTTTAATTTTGCATACTTATTTCCTTGTTCGGTCCCGATATTATTAAATCCCCCGAAATCAAACTCCGCATCATACGTCCAACAAAAGCATTTTTTTAAAGCATACCGAGAGATTTATTCACATATTGTCACATTCGGAATCAATTCAAACTTCACCACCACCAATTGGGACATTTCCAAATTGCATTGGCAGCAGTGATTCCCTGGTCACAAGTTAGTTCTGCTTTATTATTAGTGAGTGAGACTGGGTCCTCCTCCCATTATGCCATTTCACATTTTCCATTTTCCCCTTTTCCAGCGTTTTCCAATTGCTGCAGATACATCTTAATCTGTTGTAATGAAAGCAATATCATCGCCAGAATAACAGATGTCTTTTTGTCTTTTGGTTGTGATTGTGATTGTCAAAGTCCATTATTTTTATTTAATTTTTTTGTGAAACAATAACAATCTCATCCATTACGCTGCTGCTGGCGAACCCAAATTCGAGTGTTCGTAAAAAAAGCACTTGTGAGTGATGCCGGCAGTGGAGTATAGGTGAACTAACAACAGCCCTCGTCTCGTCTTCCATGCATACACTGACGTACATATGAGCAACCCCTTTTCTTGAGCATTCAATTGTCCTTCGTCCTGTCTGTCTGTTTGCCTCACTCCCAATGGAGCTATAAAAGCAAGAAACGTTCACATTGTTTTCATTACTTAGTGGTATGTTAGTGAGGACCCACCCGTACGCCTTTTCACCCTTTGTCTCGCCACCAATTTGGGCCAACTGTTTCGATCGATGCCTACTGTGCCCGTGGCCATGCCCGTACCCGTGTGTGTAATGTTTTCATTCATTATTCCTGGTCGGCTTGTTATGGCTCAGATTGCCGCTTAGTGAGTGCTGTTCGAGTGCCGGGAGTTATCGGAATTACATGGCAATTGTAGTAATTTTGTAAGATAACTTGTTTAAAATGACTTGTCATTAGGGCGAAATTGAACGATGAAGTTACGTGTGCAATGTCTTCATAGCCAACCCCTCTGACCGAATCACCAGTTGAGTCGTTGCAGCGATGTCCATTTGTTTGTCTGCCGTTCTTGATGTTAGCAAAACTGGTCCATTATATTGGTGGTGTTGCACTACAATGAACATTAGTCTTGCATAGAAGTACAATGTCAAGGACGAGATCGTATGACAGTCATCCGTTTGTGGTCCATAGGCAAACTGCAGATCGCAAATGTACTACGAGCAATAAAATATGTTCATATTTTGATATAGTTCCCATACAAAGAAGGAATGCCGCTTTTTACCATCCACCTTGTTGGTTTTTTTTTCTAATTTCATCTGACTTTACAGTTTTTATTTACAATTGAATTGAAGAAATAAAGAAGATTATCTTTAATTACTGACCAGTGGCTAGACATCATCATAGTCTACGCCCAATAACTCTAAAAATGTTCCAATACACTGAAAGAATTTTTCTTCATAATATTTATGATCTTCAGTTTGGTCTATAATTTAACCATGAATCGTCTTACAAACGAACAACGCTTGCAAATTATTGAATTTTATTATCAAAATGCGTGCTCTGTTAAGAAAGTTCATCGCGCCCTTCCATTTTATGGCCAGTTTAATCGACCCACTGAAGCGACTATTGTGACTAAATATCGCATCAAATTTACATTGCTGGACATTAAACCACCAACACGCTTACGTAGAGTGCGAACTGAAGAAAATATCGCAGCTGTATCGGCCAGTGTTAATGATGACCATCAATTACACTATGTAACAAAATTTTGTTTAAGTGAATTTTTTGTGCTGTTTCTCATTGGTTATGTCTCTAAACTGAAGAAAAACTTTAACTGATGTCTGGCTAATCGTTTTTTAAGAAATGACATCGAATTTTCAAATTTTTAAATAGTGCCTTTATTTTTCATGGTACAGATAGATAAGAGTGTGCATAAAAGATTGTTAAACAGCTTAATTTTAATGAAGGTATGCTTTTATATGATAATAAAACGAAAAATACACTTGAATCCTTAAATTCAGGATGCTCTTAATAATGCTCTGTTCGGTTTTTTATGAATTTTAAGACGAAAATTTTTTTCCAATTTTGCATGGAAAAAGTTTCTGAATATTTCCAAAACTATTCACTTTATCAAAAAACAGTGTAAGAGTAACTTGGAGGTAATGTAGCTGCGGATTCTCGGAGTTTTTACTTAATCAAATCGGACAAACTGTTCTTGAGTGATGCTAAAATGTGTGGTGAAACCTCCATCATTTTTAAAATAGCGGTTTATATACTAAAAAAACGTTTAGGTAGAGGAAAGAACACTCATTATATTATATTTATGACCTAATTCATTAGATAAAAGCAAAAAATTCACTTAAACAAACAAAAAGATTTTTTTTGTTACGTAGTGTTATCGATTCGTCGCCGTTCGCAGCAATTGGGCTTCTGTTACTCAAAAACGTGGAAATGCCAAAATTGGACTAAGCGGATGGATCATTTGAGGCGCAGTCAAGGTCAACATTTGCATGAAATAATCTTCCAACATTAAATTATATGGACCGTACTATCGATTCAAATAAAGAGTTCATGCATTTTCTGAATTTTATGTGTTTTTTTCAAAAACTTTCCTATAGCTTTTAAAAAATCACCCTTTATAAACGAGTTGCGTGATTGACTGACTGACTGATCACTCCCCACACCAAACGGCTAGAGCTAGAATCATGAAATTTGGTGTGTACCATTTTTATCCCTCTATTCCCATTTTACCCCTTAAAAGTACGAATTTGGAAAAAATGCTTTTATATTATGTCCCTACTCAGTTAGAGGAATGTACACACCGAATTTCGTGTTTCTAGCTGTTGTCGTTCAATATGTACCATTTTTATCCCTTTTTGCCCCATTTCACCCCCTACAAATAAGAAACACTTTATGGTGCACGTTTTTGCTGTACGGGGGAATGCGCATACCAAATATCAAGCAAATATAAACAGACATATTCAAAATCAAGTAAGGAAAGGCTAAAGTCGGGCGGCAGACTATATGATACACTCCACTTTCAATCCGAATACAATTTAATTCGGTAGAAAATTGAAAACGGGAAGAACTTTTGTATATTTCCTAATGATCTGACCCAATTTGTCAAATCGAGAAGAATATTTGTATCGGGACTATATCCAAACATGGAATGAAGTGACTAACTTTCACAATAAGTTCTTCTGGTTGAAGTATACCGCGTTATACTCAATTTTAAGATATTCTCTTAAAATACGCGGTTTCTGGGGGAACAAAATTTGTATGGGAGCTATATATAAATCTGAACCGATCTAACACATTTTTACAACAGGTGTTTCCAGTTGAAATATAAGGATTTTTGCGAATTTAGAAGAAAATCTGTTAAAATATGTGGGTTCTAGAGCGGAAAAATTCAAATTGTGAGCGAATTTTGTATGGGAGCTATATATAAATCTGAACCGATCTAACACATTTTTACCACAGGTGTTTCCAGTTGAAATATAAGGTGTTTTGCCAATTTTGAAGAAAATCTGTTGAAATATGTGGTATCTAGAGTGAAAAGATTCAAATCGGGAGTGAAATTCGTATGGGGCTATATATAAATCTGAACCGATTTTCTTCAAATTAAATAGCGTTCGTCCTTGTCCCGAAAAACATCGTTGTGCAAAGTTTCATTTTGTTCTGGCTACAATTGCGACCTGTATCGTGATTACAACAACAGATGGACAGACAGGCGGACATTGCTAAATCGATTCAAAAATTGATTCTAAGTCGATCGGTATAATTAACAATGGGTGTTACAAACAAATGCACAAAGAAATAACACTCTCGTGGAGTGTATAATTCCCTTTTTAGTAAATCGTATTTTGGGGGAAACTTTTTGATTGATTATTGATTTAGTATAAGTGGCATATAAACGTTAGAATATATAAGCGCATAAGCGCATTTAAATATTGTATTAAGGACATCGTATTCAATAAAGCATAGCATAGTTATAATATGACGGAGTTTAATTTCAGTAGTGCTCGCTCGTGGTATGATCTGTTTGGCCTAATTTTTAAATAATGATTCCAGCTGCCATAAACCACACCAAACGTTCCATTTCTGTGGCTGTAACTGTAGTTCGATAATCTCTGGGGACTGCTCATCAGCATCAAATCGGCAATTTTGTTTATTAACATAACCATTGAATCAGAAATGTTCCTCGTCACTGACCTCAAAATATTGTTGCGCTGCACGTCTTTCCATGATGAATTGTCAAACAATACTGAATTAAAATAAAATGAGAGCTTGACACCAGTCGCGCGTGATCTGTGAATAATAAAGACTTGGGTAGTTGCGAGTTCGTCGAGAAAAAAGGAATTGGTGAGTTTGTTTAGTATTGAAAAATATTGAGAAATGAATTTATTCAACTAGTCACATCTTTTGTTGTGTGAACAATATTTTTAACTAATAAAAACTTAAATAAAAATTATATTTTTTCATTACAAGAAAATATTTTTTATTAAATTTTCTCGCACATACTCTGAAATTTTTTTGAGGTGGGTCCGCAAGTATCCAGCAAACCAAACGATCCGACATTCGCTGAAATTCGACAAGTCAGCACATTATCTAAACTCTTTCGACAGATCTGTACAAAAGATTTTTGAACTCAGTATATCAAGGTTTTTGATTTTTTTTTTACGTTTGTTTCATTGATTTTAATTCTCCTTGAATAATTAAGAAATATATAACAATTGTGTAATATTTCACAGGTGACGTGAAAAATATATTAGAACAAATATTAGAAAATATCATACGAATCAGTGGCAATTTGCTGGCAAAAAAAGACATTTTTCGACAATTAGTTTCAGAAGTCTAACGATGAAGAAAACTTTTTCACAAAGAAATTTCCATAACTAGTTTTAGTAAAAAGTAATATTTTGTTTTAGAAAAAAATGCAGTGATAATCACTTAATTATTGCAACACGAAAACTGATGAAAAAAAGTTATGCTACTCAGTAGTACTTTATTTTAACTGCTAACATCCTAATGTAATTTTTATTGAATCAGAAAAGAAATCTTTTAATCAGAAAAAATATTTGGATTGCATATTTTGGCTTTAAAAAATTCAGCGTTTGCAATTTTCCTTGGAATAAAAAGAAGTTGGCTCTGTCGACCTCCATCTTTTTACTGCCGCAGAATGAAGCGGGAGAATCTAACCTTTAAATGTATGCAAAAAATTCACCAACTTTTACCAATTGCCGAACAAACTCGATGCAAATTTTCAAAACTTTGGGACCAAAACAACAAACAATTTTGTATGAAAAATTCCCTTTGAGTTATATGGGCGATATGTAACGGGAGTGACAGATTTTAATGAAATTTCCAGTGAGTTGTTAATTTTCTAAACGAAAGGAAATTTTCCATAAATGCGTCTTATAGTCGTAGATCGGTTGGGATTGAAACTGGGAGAAATCGGCCCACAGGGAAATTTTTTTCCCTCACGATGACTGAAAATACCCATAACAACTCCTAATATTTACACACTCCACGAGAGTATTATGTCTTTGTGCATTTGTTTGTAACACCCAAAAGGAAGAGAGATAGGTCCATTGTTAATTATACCGGTCGACTTAGAATCACTTTTTGAATCGATTTAACATTGTCCGTCCGTCCGTCCGTCTGTCCATCTATTGTTGTAATTACAATACAGGTCGCAATAGTAGCCAGAACCAAACGAAACTTTGCACAACGAAGTTTTTCGGGACAATGACGAACGCTATTTAATTTGAAGAAAATCGGTTCAGATTTGCGAATTTCACTCCCGATTTGACTCTTTTCACTCTAGATACCACATATTTCAACAGATTTTCTTCAAAATTGGCAAAACATCTTATAGTGCAACTAGAAACACCTATGGTAAAAATGTGTTAGATCGGTTCAGATTTATATATAGCTCCCATACAAATTTTGCTCCCAATTTGAATTTTCCGCTCTAGAATCCACATATTTTAACAGATTTTCTTCAAAATTCGCAAAACACATTATATTTCAACTGGGAACACCTGTTGTAAATATGTGTTAGATCGGTTCAGATTTATATATAGCTCCCACACAAATTTTGCTCCCAATTTGAATTTTCTTAAAATTGAGTATAACAAGTTATACTTCAACTGGAAGAATTTATTGTGAAAGTTAGTCACTTCATTCCATGTTTGGATATAGCCCCGATACAAATATTATTCTCGATTTGCCAAGTCGGGTCAGGTCATATTAGCCTGTGATTAGGAAACATAAAACTAAATTTCCCGTTTTCACTTTTTTACTGAATTGAATTGTATTCCGATAGAAAGAGGAGTGTATCATATAGTCGGCCCCGCCCGACTTTAGCCTTTCCTTACTGGTTTAGAGTATTTAAGCATGTTTATACACTCCATGAGAGTATTATGTCTTTGTGCATTTGTTAGTAACACCCAAAAAGAAGCAAGATAGACCCATTGTTAAGTATACCGATCGACTTAGAATCACTTTCTGTCCTTAGCAATGTCCGTCTGTCCATCTATTGTTGTAATCAAATTACTGGTCGCAATTATAGTCCAATCTTAACACAAATTGGCATAAATAAGTTTTGTGGTTCAAGGACGAACACTATTTAATTTGAGGCAAATCGGTTCAGATTTAAATATAGCCCCCATACAAATCTCGCTCCCGATTTGGCATTTTCCGCTCTAGGAACCCCATATTGTACTCTATTTTCTTTAAATTTGGCACAACAACTTATAATCCAACTAGACACATATATGCAAAAATTAGGTAAGATCGGTTCAGATTTAGATATAGCCCCCATACAAATGTCGCTTCCGATTTGACATTTTCCGCTCTAGGAACCCCATATTGTACTCTATTTTCTTTAAATTTGGCACAACATCTTATAATCCAACTAGAAACACCTATGCAGAAATTGGGTAAGATCGGTTCAGATATAGATATAGCCCCCATACAAAGGTCGCTCCCGATTTAACATTTTGCGCTCTAGAAACCACATATTGTACTCGATTTTCTTTAAATTTGGCACAACATCTTATAATCCAAGTAAAAAACCTATGGTAAAAGAGGGTAAGATCGCTTCAGATTTAGATATAGCCCAAACACAAATGTTGACCAAACTATACATATTATATTTCGTTCTGGATTTCAATATACCCCCATACAAATGTCCTTTCCGATTTAACATTTTTTGTCAAACACATACATTTACAGGATGCAAAAATTCTTCCCGTTTTCACTTTTTCACCGAATTAAATTGTATTCGGATAGAAAGTGGAGTGTATCATAGTGTCGGCCCTTTAGTCTTTCCTTACTTGTTTTTTGTTCGATATGTCCGCTTGTACTTACTTGATATTGGATATGCGCATTCCCCCCATAACAAAAACGTGCACCATAAAGTGATTATTATTCGTAGGGTCAAAATGGGGCACAAATGGTATGTACATTCCTCTAATTGAGTAGATACATAATATAAAATTATTTTTTCCTAATTCGTACTTTTAAGGGATAAATTGGGAATAGAGGGATAAAAATGGAACCTAGCAAACGGCTGCACCTAGAATAATGAAATTCGGTGCATACATTCCTTAGATATTGCGTAGATACGTAAAAAGGGATTTTTCGAAAGGGATAAAAATATACATTCCTCTGGCTGCATAGACACGCAAAATAAAAAGATTTTTCCCAAATTCGTACTTTTTTTACTTTTACGGCAAACAATGGTGGATTCATGAAGTTAGTTTCATTCAAGGTGTACGTGAGAGATAATGAATTTTCTAAATTATTACTTTTTGAATTAAAATAGGATGGAAAAACAAGCAACTGTAGCACACACTATCTACCAATATTTATGGTATTTAAGGTTTCTCGAAGATTGATGTCTTATATTATCTTTTTGAATTGACTTGAAGTGTTATTTCGATATACATATAGTATAAACGTATTTGTAGCCTTGCCTTATAAGCGTGGTTTAAAATAAGTAACATTTTACATTTATTTATAAAATTATTTTTATTTTCTTTTTTCAATATTTTTAATTGACATTTTCCGAAATGTTACTGCACTTCTAAGAAATCGATCGACAGCCCCTGTGGAATGCAATCCATGGTGGAGGGTATATAAAGTTCGACCCGGCCGAAATTAGCGGGAATACTTGTTTGTATTCAAATGTAAGAATCTATCCCACTGTGCGACGCGTCGGCAGAAACATCAAAATTTCTCCTGACTTTATTGCAGAAGTCGTAACAATGTCGTTACGATTTCGGATCCCAAATGGGAAGTTTGAGCCGACTGTCGTACCGATTTCTGAACGTTTGGTTTGATGGGTAGTTTCAGCTGGTTTGTCAGATATAAGCAACATTTTTATAATTTTTATACTCGAATCGAAAACCTTCGAAAAATGTTCGTTGATATAACTGGTAACTTCCTCTAGATGTTTTTGAAAGGAAAGATTACATGTGACGTTTTCCCATTGGCACACCCTAATGTTCATATATTATATCTAATAATTGTTCATTGCAATGAGCCAAACGAAACGAAACATAGGTACGCGTACAGACAGGCCATCGCGATCCCGACAGCAACAACAAACATCTTGAGAAAAACATCATTCGGCAGGCAGCGCGTCATCAAGACCTAAAGGGACAAGTTAACAACAGCAACAACGGCGAAACAACGAAATCAAGGGGGAGACGAATGCAAATGGCAACAAAAGCGCAGCCGAGTTACGAGGCACGGATGCCAAGTGTTGAATAGACTCGTCCGACATAAGTTCACTCTTCACGCTCGATGCACTTGAATGAATGAACGCTTCGACGGGATTCTGATTTGTGGCTGCATATGCGTGAACAGGAATAGATTTTCGGGAAGAAGAATCTCCTCGCTACGCACAGCACAGCATAGCACAGCAGCTCCTCCATTCATACGCTCCCAGAGCGGTTCTGAGTGCGTTGCAACGATACAACGATGCAATGTTAATTTTCACGTGAAAATCATTCAATAAAGGCATAAATACATATTTTCAAACAGCGCCGTATCGTATTTGATGCGCTTTTGTTTTTCAAACAAACAGCCGTGGCGGTGGCGGTGGCGGCGGCGTTGTCTCCCTCCCAGCTTCTCTTCTTGGGTTCTTTTTTGAGGTTAATGGTTTTCACGGGTCCAATACGAGAAAGATGAGTGATCATCACAGCGGCTGTTGTTTGTTTGTTTGGTTGGTGTCATCGTTTTCATGGTGGTTTGTTGGGTTGTGGTTCAGTGTTCGTGCCAACAAATCTATCGCTGATAGATTCTCGAGATGCTTTTCATTCTCTATTTTAACTGGTCTTGCCACTGACAGTGGTTTGTAGAGCTTAATGGATGTGACAACGTTTTTGATGTCTATGCACCCAGTAAAAGTTCAATTCAATTAAAACAAGTAAGACTATATGATACACTCCACTCTCTATCCGAATACAATTCAATACGGTAAAACAGTGAAAACGGGAAGAATTTTTGTATGTTTCCAATCACAGGCTAATATGACCTGGTTAAATTTGTCAAATCAAGAAGAATATTTGTCTCGGGGCCATATCCAAATATGGAATGAAGTGACTAACTCTCACAATAAGTTCTTCCAGTTTAAGTGTGTTATGCTCACTTTGAAGAAATTCGGTGAAAAATCGTTTTCTGGGGCGGAAAAAGTCAATCCGGGAGCGAAATTTGTATGGGAGTTATATGTAAATCTGAACCGATCTGACCCATTTTCACCATCGGTATTCCTAGTTTAAATATAAAATGTTTTGCCATATCTGAAGACAATCTGATACAATATGTGGTTTCTAGAGCGGAAAAGTCAGCGAAATTTGTATGGGAACTATATATAAATCTGAACCGATCTTACATATTTTTACCACAGATGTTTCTAATTGAAATATAAGATGTTTTGCCAATTTTGAAGAAAATCTGTTCAAATATGTGGTATATAGAGGGAAAAGAGTCAAATCGGGAGTGAAATTCGTATGGGGGCTATATCTAAATCTGAACCGTTGTACTTCAAATTAAATAGCGTTCGTCCTTGAACCGTTGTGCATAGCTTCATTTGGTTCTGTCTACTATTGCGACCTGTATCGTGATTACAAGAATAGATGGGCAGACAGACAGACGAACATTGCTAAATCGATTCAAAAACCGATTCTAAGTCGATCGGTATAATTAACAATGGGTCTATCTCCCTTCCTTTTGGGCGTTACAAAAAAATTCACAAAGACATAATACTCTTGTGGAGTGTATAAAAATAATTGAATTAATTCTATCATTTAATTTATTAAATGGGAAATTTGTATGCGAGCTATATATAAATCTGAACCGATCTGACCCATTTTCAGCATAGGTGATCCTATTTTAAATATAAGATGTTTTGCCAAATTTGAAGACAATCTGATAAATTTTGTGGTTCATAGAGCGGAAAAAGTCTAATTGGGAGCGAAATTTGTATGGGAGCTATATATAAGATAAGATAAGAAGAATACACATTTCAGAGATCCGTTATATTTCGCCCCCATATTGGAATCAACACATCTAATTTCATGATTCTAGATACATCCGTTTGCTTGGTACCACTTTTATAATTTTTTTTAATTTTGACCCTAAAATTAAGAATTTCATGATTCTAGCTACAGCAGTTTGCGTGGTACCAATTTTATCCCGTTTTGATCCTAAAGTACGAATATCGAAAGATATTTTTATTTTTCGTGTCTACACAGTCACAGCAATGTACACACCGAATTTCACTATTCTACCTGCAACCGTTTGATTGGTACCATTTTTATTCCTTTCGCTCCAATTTCCGCGCAAATCTACAAATTTCACGTCTACACAGTCAGATAAATGCATACACCGAATTTCATGATTTTAACTTCAGCGGATTGGTTGGTTCCATTTTTATCCCTCTTTCCAATTGCACCCCTAAAAGTATAAATTTCAAAAAATCTCTCTATTTTACGTGTCTACTACTACTACTAATTACTAATTATAACTACTAATTATAGTGATGTACACACTAGGGTTTGCATCCCGGGATTTCCCGCGGGAAAATTCCCGGGAAATTCGTATGGGAATCCCGCGGGAATTCAGTAGAAAATTTTACATATTTTTTCGCATATTTTTCCATTACTTCCACAATAAAATTAAAAATGTTGTATAACAATTTAGATCACATAGCTTTTAATCAGGTATGTCAAATATTGCAGTGGGATGACAAAATAAGCTGCGTTCGGATGTAGACTCAAAATCCACTTTTTCGGATTTTTCCTGTCAAGCTCCATATGAAAAAAAAATTAAAATCCGAGAAAAATAGATTTGGGCGTGTATCCGAACGCCAAGAATAAAGAATTTAAAGCTTTCGAAGAACAAACATTTCATGTTCTACTCACTATTAATGTGAACGATCTTCTCCGTCGCGTCCACATTTTCCAATAAAATAAGAAATATCTGATCTTTAATTAATTTTGAAACTTGAAAAGATATTTGAATTGATCTCACATTGCGCTTTATTATATGAATTCTGTAACAGGTTCGTTGCGAAATATATATGTATTTTTCTTTAATAAAATGTGAATGTTTCATTGGAGAAAAAATAAGCTTACCTTATGGTAAACAGTATGTTGACGATTTCCCGTGCTGTCCCGGGAAAATAATTCCCGTTTCCCGGGAAATAAAAATTACGGGAAAATGCAAACCCTAGTACACACCGAATTTCATGTTTCTAGCTGTTGTCGCATCATTGGAACCATTTTTATCCCTATTGTCCCATTTCACCCGCTAAAATTTTTTTATGCTTTTTAGTGATTACACAAAAATCAAAAAATCATAAAAATCAGATATTTACAAAAAAAAATGCTTAAATACTCTAAATATTAGGGGTATTTTCAGTCCTCGTTAGGGAAAAAATTTACCCTCTGGACCGATTTCAACCACTTTCAATTTCAACCGATCTGCAACCATAAGACACATTTACGGAAAATTTGAACCTTCTAGCTCATTTCGTTCGGAAGCTAGCGTGCTTTCAACAGACAGACGGACATTACTATATCGTCTTAGAATTTTACTACGACCCAGATTATATATACTTTATGGGGTGTCCGATGAATATTTTATATTTATCCTTAGGTGGAGGGTATAATAAAGTACGAATTTGGAAAAATCTTTTTATTTGCGAGTTTTTGCAGTCAGAGGAATGCATGCAATACATGTATACACCGAATTCCATGATTCTAGCTGTGGCCATTTGATTGGTACCATTTTTATCCCCCTTTTCATGTTTACCCACCTAAAAGTTCGAATTTCGAAAATCTGTTTATTTTACATGTCTACCGAATTATAGGGATGTACATACCAAATTTTATCATTCCAGCTGTAGCCGTTTAGTGGGTACCATTTTTATCCCTCTGTTCCCATTGTATCCCTTGATAAAACGAATTTGGAAAAAACTGTTTATTTGTCCTGTCTACGCAGTCGGAGTAATGTATACATCGAATTTCATGACTCTAGGTGCGGTCATTTGGTTGGCAACATTTTTATTCCCATTTTCAAGTTTATCCCCCTAAAAGTACGAATTTCGAAAAATCCATCTATTTTACGTGTCTACGCAATCAGAGGAATGTATACACCGAATTTCATTATTCTAGGTGCAACTGTTTGGGTAGTACTATTTTTATCCCTCTATTCCCACTTTACGAATTTGGAAAAAATATTTTATATTTATTTCCTCAATTAGAGGAATGTACACACCGAAATTCGTATTTCTAGTTGTTTTCGTTTTATAGGTACCAATTTTATCCCTTTTTGCCCAATTTAACCGCCAACGAATAAGAATTACTTTATGGTGGACGTTTTTGTTATAAGGGGAATGTGCATACCAAATATCAAGTAAATATAAGCATACATATGAAAAGACATTCTGAAATACTCTAAATATTAGGAGTATTTTCAGTACTTGTGAGGGAAAATTTTTTCCTTTTGGCCCGATTTCGCCCACTTTCAATCCCAACTGTTCTACGACTATAAGACGCATTTATAGAAAATTTGGACGTCCTAGTTCCTTCCGTTTAGATGCTAGTGTGCTTTCAACAGACGGACGGACATGACTAGATTGTCTTAGAATTTTATGACGATCAAGAATATATATACTTTATAGGGTCTCAGGTCGATATTTCTAGGTGTTACAAAGGGAATAACAAACTTAGTAAACCGCCATCCTGGAGGTGGAGGGTATAAAAATGAATGTTATTCTACATTTGAAAGTCAAAGTAATCGGTTCAAATTAAACATTTTAAATGACCTACCCTATATAATTAATTCAATCTCAACCATGACCGTTGTGGGACTGTCTGAATTCAGTCCCATGAATCAGTGGCATGATTCCTTGGGGTGACCTGAATCTTTTTGGTTCAAATAAACCAGATTGATCTATGGCCACGTTGCTGTGGCCAGGAAGTCATGCATCCAGTGTGTTGGACGCATACGTTCGACCCGAAGTGTCAACATTGATTCGGATAATTACCTGGTTATAGCGGAGGCGAGTTAGACGAATTAGGTAATGCTACACACACACAGCAGCCAGCCACTCGTGCCGCTATAGACAAAAACGGGTGAGGCAAATCACATGAATTATCTGCGGGAATGCATATCTTGAGTAAGAGGTTGTATTCCACCAGTCGTATCTTTAGCTGTCATATTGTGAACATTTTATAAAGAAGATTTATTAGTTCTTAGCAAATAAAACAATTAAATATATATATTTTTATACCCTTCATCTTTGCATGACGTATATATTAATTTTGTCATTCCGATTGCAGCGCCTTTATCGTGGTAGTCATGTCATCTGTCTGCACGCTAGTTTCCGAACGAAATGAGCTAGGAGGTTCAAATTTCCCAAAAAATGTGTCTAATGATTTCAGATCGGTTGGGATTGAAAATGGGCCAAATCGGCCCAAAGTGAAAAATTTTTCCCCAACAAGGACTAAAATACCACCAAATATAAAGAGTATTTAAGCAAATTGCATTCTTTCCTGCACCACAGGATGGCGGTTTACTAAGTTTTTTATTCCCTTTGTAACACCTAGAAATATCGACCTGAGACCCTATAAAGTATATATATCCTTGATCGTCATAAAATTCTAAGACGATCTTGCCATCTGATGAAAGCAAGCTAATTAGTCAGGACCTCGATAGCCAGAAAATACGTCTAATAGTTGTAGATTGATTGGGGTTGAAAGTGGGCGAAATAGGTCCAGAGGGAAATACTCCTAATATTTCAAGTTTTTAAAATATGTCTGCCTTTATTTACATATTTACTTGATATTTGGTATGTACATTCCCCTTATAGCGTAAACGTGCACCATAGGTGTGTACATTCCTCTGACTGCGTAGACATGCAAACTAAAAAGTTTTTTTTTTCCAAATTCGTACTTTTAAGGGGGTAATATGGTATAGAGGGATAAAAACGGTACCAACCAAAGGAATAATGAAATTCGATGTATATATTCCTCTGATTCGTAGACATGCAAACTAAAAATTTGTTTCCCCCAAATTCGTACTTTTAAGGGGGTGATATGGTATAGAAGGATAAAAATAGTAACAACCAAACAGCTACCGCTGTAGTAACAATTTATGCTGTGTATTTACTTGATATTTGGTAAGTTCATTCCTTTTATAGCGTGAACGCGCACCATAAAGTGATCCATACTTTTAGGGGGTGAAATGGCGGATTTTAGGGGGATAAAAGTGGTACCAGTGAAACGACAATAGCTAGTAAAATGAAATTAAGTGTGTGCATCCCTCTAATCCCATATACACACACAATAAAGTGAAAGTAAATGGGCGAAATGTGGAAATAGGGATAAAATTGGTACCGACCAAATGGCTACACTAGATTAACGAAATTCGGTATGTATATTTCTGTGACTGTATAGAAGTGCAAAATCAAGGAATTTTCCGAAATTTTTGCTTTAATCGGGAAACAGGGTATTTGGTATTTGTACTTTTAGGGTCAACGTGGGCAAAAAGAGATAAAATTAGTGCCTACCAAATGGCTGCAGCTAGATTCATAAAATTCGGCATGTACATCCCGCTGACTGTGTAGACGCGCCACATTAGGATTATATTGGAAATTTGTACTTTTAGGGATAACTGAAATTCTATTTATGCATTTCTCTGACTTCTTAGACACACAAAATAAAAGGCTTTTTCCAAATGCGTACTTTTAGGAATAAAACGGGGTAAAGGAGATGAAAAACTGGTACCAAGCAAATTGCTGTAGCTAGAATCGTATAATTAGGTGTGTACATTCATTCCATTGTGTACACGAAAGATAATGGATTTTCTAAATTCGTACTTTTAGGATAAAAGTGGAATAAAATCCGATAAGTATGCTCTGGACTGTGTGGAATTTTGGAATTGAAAATGGCCGGAACCGATCCGATGGCAAAACTTTCTTCCCTAGCAACGAATGAAAATAGCCGCAATAATTTTTAATATGTGCAGTAGTTATGTACATTTCATTGAAGATTACTGTCTTTATTGTATTATTTTGATATAAATATTAAGATGGGTCACGAAAATAAATTGCAACGGTCACCCCCCAGAAATGAAGATTGAATTGTTTACTGATGATCTACAAAATAGTTCGTCACTGGATCAAGCCATCTGTGAGCTAAACGTTCCTGAATACACCTCTAAAAATCATGTTTTTCCCGTGTATTTTTTTATGTGGTACGTTTGTCAATTTTTTGTGAATTAATAGACCCTTGGAAGCACTTTAAATAAAAACAAGTAAGGAAAGGCTAAAGTCGGGCTGGGCCGACTCTATGATACACTCCACTTTCTATCCGAATACAACTTAATTCGGTGAAAAAGTGAAAACGGGCAGGATTTTTGCATCCAGTAAATGTGTGTGTTTGACAAAAAATGTTAAATCGGAAAGGTCATTTGTATGGGGGTATATTGAAATCTGGAACGAAATAGGTTAAACATTTGGGAGCAACATTTGTATTTGCGCTATATCTAAATCTGAACCGATCCTAGCCACTTTCACCATAGGTTTTTTACTTGGATTATAAGCTGTTGTGCCAAATTTAAAGAAAATCGAGTACAATATGTGGTTTCTAAAGCGGCAAAAGTCAAATCGGGAGCCACATTTGTTTGGGGGCAATATCTAAATCTGAACCGATCTTACCCAATTTTTGCATAGGTGTTTCTAGTTGGATTATAAGATGTTGTGCCAAATTTAAAGAAAATCGGTTACAATATGTAGTTTCTACAGCGGAAAATGTCAAATCGGAAGCGACATTTGTATGGGTGCTATATCTAAATCTGAACCGATCTTACCCACTTTCTGCATAGGTGTTTCTAGTTGGATTATAAGATGTTGTGCCAAATTTAAAGAAAATCGAGTACAATAGGTGCTTTCTAGAGCGGAAAATGTCAAATCGGGAGCGACATTTGTATGGGGGCTATATCTAAATCTAAACCGATCTTATCCAATTTTTGCATATGTGTCTCTAGTTCGACTATAAGATGTTGTGCCAAATGTAAAGAAAATTTGGTACAATATGTGGTTTCTAGAGCGGAAAATTTCAAATCGGGAGCGACATTTGTATGGGGGCTATATCTAAATCTGAACCGATTTGCCCCAAATTAAATAGCGTTCGTCCTATATATATATATATACATAAATTAAAAATTAAATAAAAATTTTTAGCTCAAATATCTTAATTTTCCTAATATTTAAGATTCAAATCGGTAGTGATATTTGTGTGGGTGCTATATCTAAAACTGAACCGATTTTCTTCAAATTAAATAGCGTTCGTCCTTGACCCACAAAACTTACTTGTGTCAATTTTTGTGAAGATCGGACAATAATTTCGACCTGTAATTTGATTACAACAGTAGATGGACAGACGGGCATTGCTAAATCGACTCAGAAAGTTATTCTAAGTCGATCGGTATACTTAACAATGGGTCTATCTCGCTTCCGTTTGGGTATTACAAACAAATGCACAAAGACATAATACTCTCGTGGAGTGTATAAACATAAAAAATAAAAATTTTTGTTCGTTGTGTGTTGCAATTTCTTCGCAGTATTTTTCCAGGAAAATCGATTTTTGTAATTTTTGTCATATTTGTCGTTCAAATCTCGTACGAAACAAACATTTGATTGTTTTATTTTATACACAGAAAAATAAAATTTGGATTCAATTAAAAAATTCACGATGTTTATTGAAAATATCTTTCATACTCACTGAATAAAAAATGCACATGTTGTTAAAAAAGTTGTAAGTCATATTGAAGACAAAACAAGTAAGGAAAGATTAAAGTCGGGCGGGGCCGACTATATGATACACTCCACTTTCTATCCGAATACAGTTCAATTCGGTAAAAAGTGAAAACGGGAAGTTTTTTTTTGTATTCTGTAAATAAAGAGTGATTTTTTTGAGGTTAGGATTTTCATGCATTAGTATTTGACAGATCACGTGGGATTTCAGACATGGTGTCAAAGAGAAAGATGCTCAGTATGCTTTGACATTTCATCATGAATCGTCTTACAAACGAACAACGCTTGCAAATTATTGAATTTTATTATCAAAATGCGTGCTCTGTTAAGAAAGTTCATTGCGCGCTTCCATTTTATGGTCAGTTTAATCGACCCACTGAAGCGGCTATTCGGGCTATTGTGACTAAATTTCGCACCAAATTTACATTGTTGGACATTAAACCACCAACACGCTTACGTAGAGTGCGAACTGAAGAAAATATCGCAGCTGTATCGGCCAGTGTTAATGATGACCACCAATTTTCGATTCGTCGCCGTTCGCACCAATTGGGTCTCTGTTACTCAAAAACGTGGAAATGCCAAAATTGGACTAAGCGGATGGACCACCTAAGACGCAGCCGCGGTCAACATTTAAATGAAATTATCTTCAAAAAGTAAATGTCATGGACCAATCTAACGTTTCAAATAAAGAACCGATGAGATTTTGCAAATTTTATGCGTTTTTTTTAAAAAAAAGTTATCAAGCTCTTAAAAAATCACCCTTTATATGTGTTTGACAAAAAATGTTAAAGCGGAAAGGACATTCGTATGGGGTTATATTGAAACCTGGAACGAAATATGTGAAATATAATACATATAGTTTGGCCAAAATCGGCTAAACATTTGTGAGCAACATTTGTATTGGGGCTATATCTAAATATGAACCGATCTTACCCACTTTCTGCATATGTCTTTCTAGTTGGAACATAAGATGTTGAGCCAAATTTAAAGAAAATCGGGTGAATATGTGGTTTCTAGAGCGGCAAAAGTCAAAACTTAATTGTGCCAATTTTTGTTAAGATCCTACTATAACTGCGACCTGTAATTTGATTACAACAATAGATGGACAGACAGACAGACAGACAGACGGACATTGCTAAATCGACTCGAACAATGGGTCTAACTCGTTTCCTTTTGGGTGTTACAAACAAATGCACAAAGACATAATACTCTCGTGGAGTGTATTAATACTTATAAGGGGCGAGCGGGACCAAAAGAGATGGAAATGGTATTAGAGTTAGAATCGTGAAATTTGGTATGTAAATTTTTCTGACCCTGCAGAATCGCATTAATATTGATTTTTTAAAATTTGTACTTTTAAGGGTTGCGCGGTACAAAAAGGGATAAAAAGGGTGTACATCCCTTTAATTACTTAAACGCGGAACATGTGGGACGACAAGAGATAAACGTCGTACCAAATAAAGAACATGTTTTTAAGGGAAGCAAAAACACATGTTACCTGATTGAGTGATTTTTCAAAATGTGTACTTTTTGGGAAAGAGGAGCAAAAAGTTATAAAATTGCCGGTTGCATCTAGCAACAAGAGATCGAGGATATGAAAGGCTTTGCGGTTGTAATTTTTTGTTCGAAACTGGATAGAAAATGATTAAAATTATACATACGAAGCTCCCTTCGGCTTCGTTCAGTGAAAATAGTGCAATTCGACAAGCACATTCCTTTGACTTTGTATGAGAGCTATCAAATAGGAGGTTATCTATATCCACCAAAAGAAAATTCAATAAATACTATCCAAAAACAGGATGATTGAAACTGATAACAAATAACTGGCTTTTCCGCGTGCGAAGCAGTGGGCACTGCTAGTGTTGGATATAAGGCGATGACAAGCATGTCGTTGCGATTTTGTCAATTCCATGAAGTGCCTGAAAATAATTTCCAATTAAATGTGTAGTTAGAAAATGTTGCTAAAGTTTTATCTAGTGCTATTTAAGGAGTTCCTAGTTTGACTAAACTTTTCAACAATTCAAATGAATGTTTGTTAGAATATTTTTGTTTTACTGTAACATTGAAATTATCAGGTGCACTTTTTTCAGTGTACATTCCTAAAAATAAAATTTCGATATATTTTCTTTTGTGGAAGTACTTAACTCATTTTGATCTTGGGCCACAGTTACAATACTATCGTTCTTTAATGCAAACAGGTAAAATGTGATGCAAGACTAAATGCAAGTGGATTTTGCACTAAACATCATTTAATGAAAATTTTAATTCCGCAACGAATACGCGAATACGTTGCACCAACAAATATTGGTTGAGGAACTTTTCATAAAATGATGTTTCGTTGCAGCAACGAACGCCGACGTTGGTTGACGTTCAATAACAAAATTCGTTGCTGCAACGCATAGTTTCATTCCGGTTACGATCATTTTTCTTTCAGTGTTGATAATTTTGAATCGTGATAACCATCAGCAATGGACTTCGAAGTGAATGTTCTGAACTGCAGAGGTTCACAAACGTGAATGTGAAATGCAACATACCCTTTAAATAAATTCCAAAATCACAAACACACACCAGAAATAAACATAATTTGAGTGTATCCGATTGTATGGAATAAATCTTTGTTGCAGCTTTAGAAGTTTCTTTGCTAAAATGATGGATAAAATCTATTAATTTTGTTAGTATTTTAATTATACCCTCACTCTACAGAGTAGGAGGGTATGGGCATTACTTTTATAGCTTGAGTGCGACCAAGGAAATATTTTGCAAAATTCTTACTTTTGTAGGTGAAATTGGGTAAAAAGGGATAACAATTTTACCAATCAAACAGATGGAGCTGCAATCATGAAATTCGGCATGTTCATTCCTAAAAAGGTTTAGAAACGTAAAATCAAAGAACTTTTTGAAATTCGTACTTTTAAAAGGTAAACGGGAAAAAGGGATAACAAAGGTACCAACAACACGACTGACGCTAAAATCATGGGTATTAAAATTCGGTGTGTACATTTCTCCGAGTACGTGACGCGCAACGCAAATGATTTTTTAGAAATCGGAGACAAAAAGAGATAATAATAGTACCTACCAAAATATTGCACTAGAATCGTAAAGTGCTGTGCGAACATTAAAGTCAGTAGCCACGTCGAAAAAAATGTATAAAAATGTTTGTCATGCACCGGTATAGAAGTTATATGTAAAGGATTTAATTTTACAAAGGGCGTGTCAAAAGCATACATATTTTGTAGGTTTAAAGTGATTATATAAACATTTTTAGATCTAAAATTTCAATTGATTTCGACTATCCGGTGTGTGCAGAATATGTGCAAATATTGGCAAAGATCAAATTTCACAGTATTCCCATCCTCCGTATAGAAGTTATAAAAGGTTTAATTTTACGTAATGGTGTTTTGTGTGGGAGGTACAAGAAGAGGCGTGGCAAAATCCTCCATATTTCGTAGGCTCAAAGTGATTATAAGAACTTCATCAAATATCATAATACAATTGGCTTCGAATATTTTACTAGGATATCAATTCAACCATCTCCAAATTTAAACTGAGTCTGGGTAAAATAATACTTTGTACAGAGTTTGAATAAATTCCTAACTCCCTTCGAGAGTTATCCTGTACACCAGCCAGCCAGATAGACAGACAGACGGAAATGGATTTTAGACATAAGTCACTCCTTTAATGCGTTACACTTTTTTATCCCAAATGACATACACGCTCCTACACAGAAAAATTTTTCATAGTGGTTCTATGTGAATTTCACAAAAACTCGTTTTGTGAAATTCATAATTACACATTTGTTAATGTAAAAGAAAAAAATTGTGGTTATAACACAAATTTTGTGATCATCGTAAAAATTCTGTGGATTTCATAATATGTTTATTAATGTTACAGGGACTTAAGAATAGAAAATAAGAAACTGTGAAATTCACAACCAATCACTATGAATTACACAAATAAAAAGCAATTATCCTCAATTAAACTCACAAAATTAAGAAATTTTGCAATTTGTGAATTTCACAAAATTTTTGTGTAGTTCACAAACGAATTGCAGGTAGTTTTTGTAAAATGCACAAAACAAACCATGGTTTACATACATTTTTTGTGAGCAACAACAACAGAAACTATGTTATACACATTATTTTTGTGTTGTTCACAATCTTCATTGTGCGTTTTTAAAAAATGCGAGCGAAATAAAAACGATGCACAACGAGTGCAGTCAATCGGTTTTTATAATTGTCAAGAGCAACATGTGCGAAAGTTTTTTCCAAGCAATTGATAAAACAATTAGTGAAAAATATCATTTAAAAGATTTGTTTTCTGGTAAGTACATATACCCTTTTTTTAAATAGAAAAACATACATATAAATTAAAATTATATTTAGATTCTGGAATTGATGAAACTACAATAAAATTAATGACAGCGTCTCATTTACGGCAGCTATTTAAAAATACAGCAATACCAGTGCGAAGTTCCCACAGACTCTTCCCAGCTGCTTTAATGAAATTTTCATTGCCAGTTATCCTAAATTTGTACGCATTTTAGAACTAAAAATTAAAAGCCATGAGGCGTCAAAGCCGTATTTCGATGCCATGAAAGATCCAACTCAATCTGAAAGTAAGTAATTATGTCTTTCATCAAAAGTTGCAAATCTTATAAGAACTTGTAAATTTTTATTTTAACAGATATCAAATATGCTGCCCTAATATACATTTTGCATGGTGTGCTGGTTCCAAAATCTTACAGCTTATCAAAAGAAGACAACAAACGACAGTGTTATAGGCCTTCAATTGAGGATTCAAGAAATTCATTTTTTTTGTGCGGTGAAACCCCTGCTGATATAGAAACAAAATTGTTGAAGATTAAGGAAAAGAAGCAACCAATACAGCCATTAGTTTTAATTGAAGGAAGTATACTGAATATAAAAAATGTATTTGTTTACTTTGATGAGGTTAGATATAAGTTTTTTTCACTATTAGAAGCCATAAGCACTTGTTTCAAAAATTTTCATGTATTCCATTTAGAATATCCGTTACCTTCACTCCTCATGTGGGCTTTTATTCAAAAATATTTATTTTAAATCAGTACTAAAAATGAAAAGAAGTTTCCCATAATAAACAGTTTATGCAATGAACTTAACCAAAGCTTAAATCAATCCTCTCCCAATTAAAATTTAATAATAAATCAATGTATATAAGTTACTGAAATAGTATAAGATTTTTATTATGAATTTTGTTTAATTTAATTTAAATTTTTTGGTTTTAAACTCTAATTATTTGTTAATTATTTTATTACAAAAAATTACAAAATCTTTTTGAATTCAATGCTCTTTTTAAATGAACTATTTTTAATTTAATTCACAATTTATTGGCTTTCTGTTTTAATTAAAGTGTATATTCATTACAAAAACCAAAAAAAAAAACATGTTTTATTTATTTGTTTTCAGGAGTTTATGCTAACATTATTGTACCAAAAAAATAATGCATTTTGGTACAATAATTCTTTTAAGTGTATAGGTACTTTTCAGGCGAACACAAAATTCTGTGAAATTCACAAAACTACTCTTTAAAATAAACAAAATACTCCATAAAATTCACAAATCACAATTGTGAATCTGACGGTGTCTTTGTGATTTTCATAACCAAATATTGTGTTTTTTAAAATATTTTTTATGAAATTCACAACAAATTTTCTGTGGGTTTCACAAAATTATTTTGTGTCTTTCACAAAAAAAAGTAAAATTTACAGATTTTGTGAATTTCACAAAAGCTGACTGTGAACTCTATATTTACGGGTTTTTGGTGAATTCAACCACGATTTTTGTGAAAAAAGTTTTCTGTGTACTCAGTTTAGACGGACAAATATTTTTCTACTTTTATATGATTTTTTATAAGAAAATTGTTTCAATGTTTTTGCATACTTACATTAAACTATTGACTACGTATACATTGATGGCAAAATATAATACGATTTTTTTAGTTTGTACAAAGGGCACTAAAATTAATTCGGGTTATTAATGGATTTACCCTGAAGAGTATATCCTTACACCGTGTACGAAGTACACAGAAAAAATTATTGCCCAAAAATGATCAATTAAGGCGATATTCAAACACCAAAATAGAAACCAATTACATTTTAATTGGTTCGATTACTTGGATACTCAACTGAACAAAATATTGCCGAAAATCGGCAATTAAATCGATGTTTGAATAAAAAAATAAACAAATTACTTTGTCACTTGGGTCAATTACTTTGGTACTCAACTGAACAAACTATTGCCAAAATTTGTCAATTACTTTTCTCACTTGGGCCAATTGACAGAGGGGCGCCACACACAACAACAAACAAAAAGTTTTCTTTAGTTATATTTCGTTCTTTAAAGAGTGCATATCAAATTGTTGTCGTTTGTTTGACGGGTCATGTGAAAAAGATAAATTGTTTGCAATTTATTATTAACAAATAAATGTAAGTGGAACTTTTATCGTTTCAAACAAATCAAGGAATCGAAATCCACAAAAGATATCTTGGAGCTGTGGCCAGAATATACGAAACCGTCAGGTGTTCATTTGGTAAGGATTCATTTATTTAATAATTTTAAATACAATATATTTCATATTTTTAAATTCTTATTCCAGATTAAAATTTACTTCTTCCTAAAATTTCCAATGGCAAAAGATATATAAACTAGATGGTTCGCTTTTGAAAATCAAATATTTCTTTTTTTAAACACTAAAATTTCAAGTGCATATGTTTTGAAAAAGTTGGGACATCCTAAATTAGCTGCTAATTCAGGTAAACAACTCAATAGGCAATTGCACAACATAATTTTATTAATTAAATGTTTTATTTTGCTTTACAGAATCGAAAACTTTTGCAATATTTTATTTATAGAAAGAAACATACTGTTGTGGATTCTCATCTTCGATAAATCAAGGATGAATTAGATGCTAAAATTAAACTTTTAAAACTTCAAAATAGAAATATTCGACCAAAATTACTCATAGTCGTTGACATTACTAATATACAGTCCATATTTATTTTCTTTGATGGTATAAAATACCCCTATCTAACAATTTTAATTGCTGTAAATATTTTATTTAGAATATTTTATGTATTCAACTTACAGTACCCCGAAGAATCGGAAATTTTCTATAATTTTTTACAAGACTTTTTTATGACATTCCAACAAAAAAAATCAAAAGTTTCAATAATTAAATCTGAAATTTTGAGTCTTAATGTTCAGTGACTAAGTAATATGAATTAGTTATTGCTTCAAACCAAATATTAATTTGTAATAATTATACAAAATTCCAAAAAAATATATTCTACAATTATTCAACTTTTTCCCTGAAAATTTATAAAATTGAAGTATTTCTGTTTTATCAATAAAAACTTAATACTACTATTTTTGGTATTTTCGTATTTGGTATTTCGGGTTTTGGGCTCACTGGATTTGATTACATGCTTAATCGAATTGAATACACATTCAATTGAGAATTGTATAAAAAGTTAATTAACTTCGTGCTCAAGCTAATTACACATTTAATAGCAAAAACAAAAATATATTGATCACATTCTCACTCAAGTTCATTACACATTTAATTGAAAACAACTTTAAAATGTTGATCATTTTCTCACTCAAGTCGATTATACGTTTAATTGAAAACAAATATTAAATATTGATTATCTCCACACTTAAGTTGATTACACATCTAAAGAGTGATTTTTTTGAGGTTAGGATTTTCATGCATTAGTATTTGACAGATCACGTGGGATTTCAGACATGGTGTCAAAGAGAAAGATGCTCAGTATGCTTCGACATTTCATCATGAATCGTCTTACAAACGAACAACGCTTGCAAATTATTGAATTTTATTATCAAAATGCGTGCTCTGTTAAGAAAGTTCATTGCGCGCTTCCATTTTATGGTCAGTTTAATCGACCCACTGAAGCGGCTATTCGGGCTATTGTGACTAAATTTCGCACCAAATTTACATTGTTGGACATTAAACCACCAACACGCTTACGTAGAGTGCGAACTGAAGAAAATATCGCAGCTGTATCGGCCAGTTTTAATGATGACCACCAATTTTCGATTCGTCGCCGTTCGCACCAATTGGGTCTCTGTTACTCAAAAACGTGGAAATGCCAAAATTGGACTAAGCGGATGGACCACCTAAGACGCAGCCGCGGTCAACATTTAAATGAAATTATCTTCAAAAAGTAAATGTCATGGACCAATCTAACGTTTCAAATAAAGAACCGATGAGATTTTGCAAATTTTATGCGTTTTTTTTTTTAAAAAAAGTTATCAAGCTCTTAAAAAATCACCCTTTACTTGATAAGAATGTGAAATGATAATTAACTTCATACTCAAGTTGATTACACATTTTATTGGAATTGATTCAATTACTCACCTACAATTTGTGTACTTGAATTTACAAATTTTTTCATTGGCTGAAAGTTAAATATAAAAATACTTGAACTGGCGAATTTCGTAATTGATTTGAGTTTCCACTTTTTTCTGTGTAGCGGGCATTTGCTGTATACAATAATTTTAGTTACCGTTTTGATAGTTCGATGTACCAAAACATTCTAGATTTAATGTCTCTGCATCAAATAATTCCAGTTCACAGTACTGAAAATGCTATTGTTGCAATAGAAGGCCGGTTATACTGATGGAATCACCCATGCAATATTGTGATAGTAGGTGGAAATACAAAAATTCGGCAAATTGTGGCAATGAATCTGTTTTCTGTGTGCGGACTCTTTAAGTGAATGATTCAATCGAACGAATGATTCTCATTTATTTTTTATAGATTTTGTTGCCTTTTAGACCGGGAAGAAGTCAAAGTAGCATCCGTAAAAACTAAAAATAATACTTGCAACACTTCATTAAGCTTTAGTTGTGGCCCAAAGAAGTGGCTATGGACAAATCAAACTGTAGTCTACTGACAACTCAATTAATTGACATTCCCGGACATCCCTTCCTCACATTGCTCGTAATGTAATGGTTTGAATGCCAACAAATTTCCCACTAATCACATATTTTTAAAGTTTAAATTCAAGCGAAAACCGTAAAAGCCAAAATCAACTTCCTTTTAAGCTTTTAAACGACCCCTAAAAATTAGATTTGCATATAAAACAAAAGTTAACGTCGCTGTTGTTGGTGCGAACGAACATACGATGAAGCAAAACAAAAACAAAAAAAGTAAAAAGTAAAATGTTATTATGAAATTAAAGGAATGGAAAATAATCCCAAGCGTACGATTTAATTACTTTAAAATTGCTGCCAACGCAATTTTGGTGAACTCATTTATTTTCCCGCCAATGTGGGCACGGTACACACTCCTCTTAACGATACTCACTTACTTACTTACCGCTATAGAGCGAGCTACCAACCTACCCCCATGTCAAATGTCACATTTGCATTGGCAAAGCAAATTGCTGCCATCCGTAAAGGTGAATAAGACGACGTTACAACCTCAAAAAGCTATGGGACGACTATGGCTGTGGCGGTGGCTGCTTGCAACTGGGTAAGTGATACGAGTAGCTGGATGGATACATATCGTGAACATACGCGCTAACAGAGGGATAATGATACATAACTGTGCCAACTTGCAGCCGAAACCAAAGGAGATACCGAAACCAATTGAATTTATGGGATATACTGACACACATACATACATATATATACGAGTAATTAATGGCAAGGACATTGACAAAGATCAAACTTTTTTTGATTTAGCGAGATTGGAAACCAATTGCCATTAAATGGTTGAACAGTCGTTGTGAAGCCTCGCCTTTGCAACGTCGCAATAAATTTTGCAACATTTTTGTGATTTATCAAGAGTTGTTTCTTATTTTATTACAGATAAATTCGTTCAAACATGCCACCACTCCACATCAAACTGGGTCTTATAAAGCAATTCGTCAAAGCTCTCAACAAGCGTTCAAGTACCTACCAGACTTGTTCGCTAAGCTCTCTGAGGCGAAAGTTACAGCCGGTATCTTCGTTGGACCACAAATAAAGAAAATCTTCGAGTGTGAGGAATTCCCCAAGAAGCTCACTCGCTGCTTGGATGAGTTTTATGTCAGTGGTACAGGGATTCCTAGGCAATCACAAAGCCGCAAACTACGTGGAGCTGGTCGAAAGTCTGGTGGAGAACTACGGCAAAATGGGCTGCAGGATGTCTCTCAAACTCCATATTCTGGATGCACATCTTGACAAATTCAAGGAGAACATGGGAGCATATTCAGAGGAGCAAGGCGAGCGCTTCCATCAGGATATAATGGAATTTGAGCGGCGATACCAAGGACAGTACAATGAGAACATGATGGGAGATTACATTTGGGGATTGATTAGAGAAAGTGACTCGCAGTATAAACGCAAATGTCGAAAAACCACCCGCTTCTGATTTACTTTTATGTTTTTGGTTTTCTGAAGTTTTAATAAAATCTAGTTTTGTTTTATATGTGCTGTTCTGTATGATTTTCTCTGTAGTGAAAGACTCAAACACGTTTTTCTCATAATTTTAGCATATTTTAATGAATCAATGTGTCCTGGTCACAAAAGCGTAGTTTCAGAGGAATATTAGGTGGTTTCCATACTTTTAAGACATAACAGACTAGGAAATAACAATTACATCCCAAGGACTGAGAAATTTTTTATTTTTGTTACATAGTGATATCGACCTGAGCAGGGCCGTTCGCAGGATTTTCCCCTGGGGAAGGGGGGTTTTCATCTAGTTCTACAAAAAAATAAAGCAGGTGCAAATTCTATTAATTATATCATTAGGGACAGAAAAAAGTGTAACGCATTGAAGGAGTGACTTAAGACACCAAGTATGTTTGGACCAAATCCGTTTCATGACTTTTTAAGATGTTTGATCCATGTCCGTCCGTCTGTCTGACTGGCTGGTGTACACGATAACTCTCGAAAGGAGTTAAGGAATCGATTCAAACTTTGCACATGGTAATATTTTGCCCAAACATAGTTTAAGTTCGAAGATGGGCGAAATTGCCACGCCCTTTCTGGTACCTCCCACACAAATAGCCCATATTCCAATGTTAAATTAAAACCCATATAACTTCCACACGGATAATCGGAATCAGCTATATTTCGGTATTTAATGTTTTTATAATCACTTTAAGTGTACTAAATATCACCTGTTTTGCCACGCCCCTACCAGTACCTCCCACACAAATTTTATATTTAGCAATGCTTTTATAGAAGACTAGCAGTACCCGCTGCTTCGCACGCGAAAAATCCAGTTATTTGTTAATTTTATCCGTCTCTGTTATTTATTTATTTATTTAATTTTCTTTTGGTGGATATAGATAAATCTAAAATAGTAATTTGGAAACATCATTTTATATAGCATTCACACACAGTCAAAATAATGTGCTTATCGATATGCACTATTTTAGCTGAACTCCTTCGTATGTATAATTGTTATCATTTTCTACCAAGTTTTGAACAAAAAATTACCACCATTTATATCCTCGATCTCTTGTTTCTAGATGCAGCCAGCTACTTTATAACTTTTGCACCTCTTTCCCAAAAAGTACACATTTTAAAAAACCACCATAGGTAACATGTGTTTTTGCTTCCCGTAAAAATATGTACTTTATTTGGTAACACATTTATTTCTTGTCGGGACGTATCGTTGTATTAAGTACAAATTTTGAAATATCCATTTATGTTCCGCGTTTAAGTAATTAAATGACTGTACACAATTTGTATCCCTTTTCGTCCCGCGCATCCCTTAAAAGTACAAATTTCGAAAGTCCAATTTTACTGCGCTTCTACGTGGTCAGAGGAATTTACGTACTAAATCAAGAAATCCATTTCTGTTGCAAGTCTACGTTGTCAGAGGAATTTACACTCCAAATTTCACGATTGTAGCTACAATACTTTGGTTGGTACAATTTTTATCCCAAATTTCGAAAAATCCATTTAGATTTGCGCTACTACGATGTCAGTGGAATTTACATACCAAATTTCACGACTATAGATGCAATACTTAAATTGGTACAACATGTATCCCTTTTTGCCCCGCGCACCCCTTGAAAGTAAAAATCCAATTTTACTTCGCTTTTATATGGTCAGAGGAATTTAAATACCAAGTTTCACTATTCTATGTGTAATACTTTAGTTGGTACGATTTTTATCCCTTTTTGTCCCGCTCACCCCCTAAAAGTACAATTTTCGAAAAATCCAATTTTTCTTCGGTTTTATATGGTCAGAGGAATTTACATACCAAATTTCACTATTCTAGGTGTAATACTTTAGTTGGTACCATTTTTATCCCTTTTTTGTCCCGCACGCCCCTTAAAAGTAAAAATTTCAAAAAATCCAATTTTACTTCGTTTCTATATGGTCATAGGAATCTACATACCAAATTTCACGATTCTAGTTGTAATACTTTAGTTGGTACCATTTGTATCCCTTTTTGTCCCGCTCTTCTCTTAAAAGTACAAATTTCGAAAAAATCAAATTCTACTTCGTTTCTGTATGGTCAGAGGAATTTACATACCAAATTTCACGATTCTAGTTGTAATACATTAGTTGGTACCATTTTTATCCCTTTTTGTCCCACTCGCCCCCTAAAAATACAACTTTCGATAAAATCTAATTTTACTTTGTTTCTACATACATACCAAATTTCACGTTTCTAGCTGTAATACTTTAGTTAATACCATTTGTATACCTTTTTCTCCCGCTCGTCCCTTAAAAGTACATATTTCGAAAAATCCAATTTTACTTCGTTTCTGTATGGTCAGAGGAATTTACATAGCAAATATCACGTTTCTAGCTGTAATACTTTTGTTGGTACCATTTTTATCCCTTTTTGTCCCGCTCTTCCCTTAAAGGTAAAATTTTCGAAAAATCCAATTTTACTTCGCTTTTATACAGTCAGAGCAATTTACATACCAAATTTCACGATTCTAGCTGTAATACTTTAGTTGGTACCATTTTTATCCCTTTTTGTCCTATAAGTACAAATTTCGAAAAATCAATTTATATTGCAAGTCTACGTTGTCAGAGAAATGTAAATACCGATTTCACGATTCTAGCTGCAATTTTTAAATTGGTACCATTTTTATCCCTTTTTGTCTCTTTCCTCCCTTTAAAGTACAAATTTCGAAAAATCCCAATTTGTAGCTCGTCTGTCAATGATAAGTCAGTCAGTAACGTAACTCTTTTATATATAGATACATTCACATGGAATATGGTCGATATTGCCACACCCCTTCTGGTACCTCCCACACAAAGTGGCATAAACTTTGGTTACAATAAAACCGACATAACATCCATACGGGTAGTCAAAATGATTTGCAAATTTGATATTTGAAACTATTTTTATAATTACTTTAAACATTAAAAATATTTCCGCTTTAGCCACGCCCCTTCTTGTACCTCCCACACAATTGTCTCCATCGTAGGTACAATTAAATGCTTTATAACTCCTTTGATCATGTTTTAGAATTATTAACAAATGTGGAAGCTGGGTCAAATTGGCACAAACTTCTAGTACCTACCACAAACATACACCGTCGCTAAGCAAAATTTAAGTCCTTCCATACACATGTTCGCTGAGAGTGAGGGTATATATAAGTCGGTTTAGCCGACTGACGTTTTCTTACTTGTTTTTTAGTCAATTTTCAATCAATGTTCAATTTTTCTCGTGTCAGTCTATGGCGCAATAATAAATGACATACGATTGAGTGAGCGTTTGGAAACCATTTATATTTTATTATCAGGATCTTCGAGAAATATTTTGATACATTCGTCCGACAGACATCGTCAGCAAAATTGCATTTCAGTAATCCATCTATCAGTACACTCAAAGGAATTTGTCAGTAAAAGAAATCAGAAAGTCTACTGAAAGAGCAGATTTTCTGCTGAAAAAGAGACAGCAGTAGCTGCTGAGATGGTAAACAGCTGTTTGCTGTTTTTATACCCTCCACCACCGGGATGGGTGTATACTAAGTTTGTCATTCAGTTTGTAACACCTTGAAATATCGACCTGAGACCCTATAAGGATATATATTCTTGATCGTCATAAAATTCTAAGTCATAAGATCGTCATAAAAAATAAGACGAAGAAATCTAAGCCATGCCCGTCAGTCTGTTGAAAGCACGCTGGCATCTAAACGAAAGGAGCTAGGACGTCCAAATTTTACATGAATGCGTCTTATAGTCGTAGATCGGTTGGTAGATGTGCACCATATAGTGATTTTTATTCAATGGGGCAAAAAGGGATAAAAATGGTACATATCAAACGACAACAGCTAGAAACACGAAATTCAGTGTGTACATTCCTCTAATTGAGTAGATGCCTAATATAAAAGTATTTTTTCCAAATTCGCACTTTTAAGGGTAAAATGGGAATAGAGGGATAAAAATATTACCAACCAAACGGCTGCATCTAGAATAATGAAATTCGGTGTATACATTCCGCGTAGACACGTAAAATAAACGGATTATTCGAAATTCGTACTTTTTGGGGTTAAAATGAAAAAAAGGATAAAACCAAATGACCCCAGCACGTAAAATAAAGAGATTTTAGAAAGTCGTACTCTTAAGGGGGTGAAATGGGAAAAAGGGAATAAAAATGGTACCAACCAAGTGGGCGCAGCTAGAATCATGGAATTCGGTGTATACATTCCTCTGGCAAAATATTTTTTTCCAAATTCGTACCTTTTACTTTTACGGCAAAAATTTGTTGAATCGTGAAGTTAGATTATTTTGCATTTGGTAAGCGTGGTTTGAAATAATAAAAATATTATATTAATTTATAAAATTGTGTTTTCAATTGTTTTGTTTACAGCAAAAACAATGAAAAGAAAAGATCGAATAAAAAAAGTAACAAACGGGCGTTACGTTCGGCCGCTTCCGAACCTTATATACAGAAGTGCTATTACAGTACAGGAAAATGTTATATTTTTTAAATATAGTCACACCAAAACAAATACAAAATATTGAAAAAAAATTTGATTTGAACTGGGATATTGTCCTGGCTCAAGACCATTTTGCATCTATATTTAATAGAATGCACATTTATTTACAAATGGCATGGTGACATTTATTACTTGGCTGCAGACTACCACGATCATGATTTCGACCATGTCAAAAGTCTTTTCAAGTGGATTCGCAATAAATTTTACTTTTCTCACTCTAGAAACCACATTTTTTAACAGATATTCATCAAATTTGACAAAATATCTTATATTTCCACTAGAAATACCCTCGGTGAATATGGGTCAGATCGGTTCAGATTTATATATAGCTCCCGCACAAATTTCACTCCCGATTTGACTTTTTTCGCACCAGAAACCACGAATTTGCACCGAATTTCTTCAAATTGAGCATAACACGTTATAGTTGTACTGGAAGATTCTATTGTGAATATGGGTCACTTCATTCCATGTTTGGATATAGCCCCGATACAAATATTATTCTCTATTTAACAAATTGGGTCAGGTCATATTAGCCTATGATTAGGAAACATACAAAATTCATTCCCGTTTTCACTTTTTTACCGAATTGAATTGTATTCCGATAGAAAGTGGAGTGTATCATATAGTCGGCCCCGTCCGACTTTAGCCTTTCCTTGCTCGTTTTCAGGTGTAGAGTTACATGATATAATGGGCAATAACATTTTTATTATACCCTCCACCTCCAGGATGGGGGTATACTAACTTTGTCATTCCGTTTGTAACACCTTGAAATATTGACCTGAGACCCTATAAAGTATATATATTCTTGATCGTCATAAAATTCTAAGACGATCTAGCCATGTCCGTCCGTCCGTCTGTTGAAAGCACGCTAGCATCTAAACGAAAGGAGCTAGGACGTTCAAATTTTCCATAAATGCGTCTTATAGTCGTAGATCGGTTGGGATTGAAATGGGGCGAAATCGGCCCAAAGGGAAAAATTTTTCCCTCACAAGGACTAAAAATACCCATAATAATCCCTACTATTTTAGCGTATTTAAGCATGTTTTTTGAATATGTCTGTTTATATTTGCTTGATATTTGGTATGCGTATTACCCTTATAGCAAAAAACTGCACCATAAAGTGATTCTTATTTGTAGGGGGTGAAATTGGGCAAAAAAGGGATAAAAATGGTACACATTAAACGACAACAGATAGAAACACGAAATTCGGTGTGTACATTCCTCTAATTGAGTAGATACATAATTTTTTCGTACTTTTAAGGGGTAAAATGGGAAAAGAGGGATAAAAATGGTACCAACCTAACGGCTGTACCTAGAATAATGAAATTCGGTGTATACATTCCTCTGATTGCATAGACAAGTAAAATACACAGATTTTTCAAAATTCGTACTTTTGGGGTTAAAATGAAAAAAGGGGATAAAAATAGTACCAATCAAATGAAATTCGGAGTATACATTCCTCTGACTGCGTAGACACGGAAAATAGACGAATTTTTCGAAATTCGTACATTTTGGGGTTAAAATTGAAAAAGGGGATACAAATAGTACCAACTAAATGACCGCAGCTAGAGTCATGGAATTCGGAGTATACATTCCTCTGATTGCGTAGGAATCGGAAAATAAACAAAATTTTCGAAATTCGTACTTTCAAGGGATACAATGGTACAGAGGGATAAAAATAGTACCAACTAAATGACTACAGCTAGAATGATGAAATTCTAATTGCGTAGAAACGTCAAGGGGGTAAAAATGGTACCAACCACATGGTCGCAGCTGGAATTATGGAATTCGGTGTATACATTCCTCTGCCTGCATAGACACGCAAAATAAAAAGTTTTTTTCCAAATTTGTTCCTTTTCTATTATGGCAAAAATTGGTTCAATCATGAAGTTAGGTTATTCTGCACTATGTACGTCTGATAATGGATTTTTTTGTACTTTTGGAATTAAAATAGAATGAAAATACAATCAACTGTAGCTCCCACTATCTACCAATATTTATGGTATTTAAGCTTTTTGAAAATATAAATATAAGAATATTTATTTTTTGATTTGAAATAAATAATGGTTTGAAATAATTAAAATATTATATTTATTTATAAAATTATTTTTTCAATATTTGTATTTGTTTTGGTTTGCCTATATTAAAAAAATTATATTTTCCTGTAATATTACTGCACTTCTACGAAAACCGACAACCTCTGTGGAATGCAATCCATGGTGGAGGGTATATAAAGTTCGGCCCGGCCGAACTTAACGCCGTTTTTACTTGTTTTTTTTTTGTCATATAATGTCTTGTCATAAATGTCATGTCTTGGAGTGAATACACAAATACATCTGCAAATTTTTGGGGAGTAGAATTTCTGGAACCTGCTTTTATGTCTTTTAGCGTTTGATGTCATCTATGTATATTTAAAAAACAAAAATCATGGTAATACACTGAAAGAATTTTCCTTCATAATATTTATGCTATTTATTTCATAAATTTTGTGAATTTTTCTTAATATGTATGAAAAATTAATAAATAAAATGAAATGTTTCATTCAATTTTTTATATTTCATAAAACAAAATTGTTAAAGTAGTGAAACTTATTTTCATAAGATCAAAGAAGATTTCACAAACAATTCTTAAATATTATGAAATATGTAATAACCAATAACATATTTGTGTTATGAAATATCTTCATAATATAATAAATATAAAGAAGAATTTCATAATTTTCATGAAATGTTTCATAACATACAATTAGTGTGTCGAATTTATTCATTGAAAGCTAGCAATTCTCATTTATACTCTGTTAACTCTGACATAAGTATGAACCCTGTCTTAGGCGAAAGACATATTCATTGCAAAGACAGCCATAACCCCATAACATCTACCATAACATTGGTCAGTGCGTACACGGTCGTGTACACCACTTCGATAATAATAATTTTCAATATGAGCACTAGTGAAGGAACAGGACTAAATAATGGCAATATAAAAAAATATATTATTATTATTATAGTATTTATTAGGAAAATGATTGAGAAGAAATTAAATAAATAAAATTAACGTTGGGCGTTAATGGGTTAAGTACGTTTTAAAAAATAATAATTTTAATTAATAAGTTCAATAATGTTCGAATACTTTAATGTCAAAATCAACTAGATTTTGTTCATCGCAAACAAACCACAGTGCTTTGGTTGGTGGGATTTTCTGATGATCTTCGATGATGGCGTGTCCGTCTGACTGCCCTCTATTAAATGCATTAAATTGCCCAACTTAAAAAAAAAAGATTTAATGAAATGCAATTGTTATTTTATTTATTTATGTACGTTTTCGTATTTCATTTCTTTCTATTCGAACAATTCACTTTTTTCGTGAATGATTGTTGTCGTGGTCGTGCCAAAAACAGAAATTCGCCAACAACAGACCCTTATTTCAGTCTCATTCACTCACTCACTCTCTCTCGCTTCGCGTTCGTTGTTCATCATTTCAGATTAGCAGCAGCATCTTCTATGGTTTTTGAATTATTATCTGTAATTTGGCTGTGTCAAGCCAACTGTAACGCCCAACTATTGCGATTTTTTTCCTTTCTTCGGTTTGTTAGGGTAGCTGTTGTTGTTTGTGGTGCTGGCAGCTTTTATACAAGTCAACGAAGCACAGTGGGATGTGGTGCGACATGAATGAATTGTTTCCGAAGATTTGATCGGGATTTTCCGGATAGATTGTAGATGCCAATTTTTCGAATTTTAAATTTTAACTACCGATTACTTTCACATTGAAAAGTAGAACAACATTCATTTTTATACCCTCCACCTCCAGCATGGGGTCTGCTAAGTTTGTCATTCCGTTTGAAATGAAATATCGACCTAAGACCCTATAAAGTATATATATTATTGATCGTTATAAAATTCTAAGACGATTTTGCCATGTCTGTCCGTCGTTGAAAGCTACTAAATGAAAGGAGCCAGGACGTCCCAATTTTCGAAGAATATGTCTAATAGTTGTAGATCGGTTGGGATTGAAAGTGGGCGAAATCGGCCAGAGGGAAAATGTTTTCCCTAACAAGGACAGAAAATATCCCCGATTTTTCGAGTATTTAAACGTGTTTTACGAGTATGTCTGCTTCGACAACAGCTAGAAACACGAAATTCGGTGTGTACGTTCCTCTATTTTTAATAGATACGTAAAATAAAAGGTTTTTTTCAAATTCGTACTTTTAAGGGTGTTAAATGGGAATAGAGGGATAAAAATGGTACCACACAGCAGCCAGAATAATGAATTTTATACACATTCCTCTGAATGCGTAAAAAAATAATAAAAAAACAAGTTAGGAAAGGCTAAAGTCGGGCGGGGCCGACTATATGATACACTCCACTTTCTATCCGTATACAATTGAATTCGTTAACAAAGTGAAAACGGGAAGGATTTTTGTATGTGTGCTCATCATAGAATGATATGACCTGACCCAATTTGTCAAATCGAGAAGAATATTTGTATCGGGTCTATATCCACCAAACATGGAATGAAGTGGTCCACTTACACAATAGGTTCTTCCAGTTCAAGTATAACGTGTTATGTTCAATTTGAAGAAATTCTCTGAAAATACGTGGTTTCTAGGGCGGAAAAGGTCAAGCCGGGAGCTAAATTTGTATGGGAGCTATATGTAAATTTGAAATTTGTCTGGGAGCTATATATAAATCTGAACCGATCGAAATATAAGATATTATGCAAGATTTGAAGAAGATCTGTTACAATATGCGATTTATAGAGTGGAACAAGTCAAATCGGCAGTGCAATTTGTGTGGGAGCTATATATAAATCTGAACGAACGGACCTATTTCACCTCTGGTGTTCCTAGTATAAATATAAGATGTTTTTTTCTAAATTTGAAGACAATCTGATAAAATATGCGGTTGCTAGAGCGAAAAAAAGCAAATTGGTAGCGAAATTTGTATGGGAGCTATATATAAATCTGATCCGATCTGACCCATTTGCACCGCGGGTGTTTCTAGTTGAAATATAAAATATTTTGCAAAATTTGAAGTAAATCTGTTAAAATATGTGGTATCTAGAATGAAAATAGTGAAAACGCGAGTGAAATTCGTATGGGGGCTATATCTAAATCTGAAGCGATTTTCTTCAAATTAAATAGCGTTCGTCCTTATCTCGAAAAACTTTGTTGTGCAAAATTTCATTTGGTTCTGGCTACAATTGCGACCTGTACTTTGATTACAAAAATAGATGGACAGACATTCCTTTGTGCATTTGTTTGTAACGCCCAAAAAGAAACGAAAGTTAGACCCATCGTTTATTATACAGATCGGATTAGAATCACTCTCTGAGTCGATTTAGCAATGTTCATCTGTCCGTCTGTCCATCTATTGTTGTAATCAAAGTCTAGGTCGCAATTATTGTCCGATCTTAACAAAAATTGGCACAAGTAAGTTTTGTGGGTAAAGGACGAACGCTATTTTATTTGAAGCAAATCGGTTCAGATTTAGATACAGCCACCATACAAATGTCGCTTCCGATGTGGCTTTTTCCGCTCTAGAAACAACATATTGTATTCGATTTTCTTTAAATTTGACACAACATCTTATAATTCAACAAAAAACAGCCGCAGTGGATACGGGTAAGATCGGTTCAGAGTTAGATATAGCCCCCATACAAATGTTTCTCCCGATTTGTCTTTTTCCAATCTAGAAACCACATATTATACCCGATTTTCTTCAAATTTGGAACAGCACCTTATAATCCAAATATAAATACCTGTGGTTACAGCAAGTAAAATCGGTCCAGATTTGGATATAGCCATGGGGGCAAATATTGCTCCCGATTTGAAGTTTCCAATCTAGAAACCACGATTTTCTTCAAATTTGGAACAGCAAGTAAGATCGGTTCAGATTTAGATATAGCCCGTATACAAATGTTGCACCCGTTTTGTCTTTTTCCAATCTAGAAACCACATTTCAATAATCCAAAAGAGAAACAGCTACAGTGAAGGCGGGTCAGATCCGTTCAGATTCAGATTGAGATAGCTCCGGATTTGACTTTTTCCGTTCTATACCCCACATATCTCATACAAAAATCGTTCCCGATATCACTTTTTTCTCCAAATTCCATTGTAATTGTAATTATTTTTATACCCTCCACCTCCAGGATGGGGTATACTAACATTGTCATTCCGTTTGTAACACCTTGAAATATCGACCTGCGACCCTATAAAGTATATATATTCTTGATCGTCATAAAATTCTAGACGATCCATGTCCGTCCGTCTGTCCGTCTGTTGAAAGCACGCTAGCATCTAAACGAAAGGAGCAAGAACGTTCAAATTTTCCATAAATGCGTCTTATAGTCGTAGATCGGATGGGATTGAAATGGGGCGAAATCGGCCCAAAGGGGAAAATTTTTCCCTCACAAGGACTAAAAATACCCATAATAATCCCTAATATTTTAGCGTATTTAAGCATGTTTTTTGAATATGTCTGTTTATATTTGCTTGATATTTGGTATGCGCATTTCCCTTATAGCAAAAACGTGCACCATAAAGTGATTCTTATTTGTAGGGGGTGAAATGGGGCAAAAAAGGGATAAAAATGGTACATATTAAACGACAACAGCTAGAAACACAAAATTCGGTGTGTACATTCCTCTAGTTAAGTAGATACATAATATAAAAGTATTTTTTTCAAATTCGTACTTTTAAGGGGTAAAAAGGGGATAAAAATGGTACCAACCAAACGGCTGTACCTAGAATAATGAAATTCGATGTATACATTCCTCTGATTGCATAGATAAGTAAAATACACGGATTTTTCAAAATTCGTACTTTTTGGGGTTAAAATGAAAAAAGGGGATAAAAATAGTACCAATCAAATGACCGCAGTTAGAGTCATGAAATTCGGAGTATACATTCCTCTGACTGCGAAGACACGGAAAATAGACGAATTTTTTGAAATTAATACTTTCAAGGGATACAATGGTACAGAGGGATAAAAATAGTACCAACTAAACGACTACAACTAGAATGATAAAATTCTAATTGCGTAGAAACGTCAAGGGGGTAAAAATTCCTCTGACTGCATAGACACGCAAAATAAAAAGTTTTTTTCCAAATTCGTACTTTTTCTCTTACGGCAAAAATTGGTTGAATCATGAAGTTAGGTTATTTTGCACTATGTACGTCTGATAATGGATTTTCAAAATTTTTACTTTTGAAATTCAAATAGAATGGAAATACAACCAACTGTAGCACCCACTATCTACCAATATTTATGGCTTTGAAAATATTTTTCAAAATATAAATAGAAGAATAATTATTTTTTGAATTGACGTATTGGTAGCCTTGCCTTATAAGCGTGGTTTGAAATAATTAAAATATTATATTTATTTATAAAATTAATTTTTCAATATTTGTATTTGTTTTGTTTTGGCTATATTAAAAAAATTATATTTTCCTGTAATATTACTGCACTTCTACGAAAACAGACAACTTTCGGCCTGGCCGAACTTAACTCCGTTTTAACTTGTTTCTGTTTATCTCTTCGCTGCTAACATGTGTCGTTTCAAGATAATGTAGGACACAATCACAACATGACTCAGCTTTATCGGCATTTTCGTACCTTCTGGCCCAATGTGCATTATGTTCAACGCTGCTGCTGCGACGGGGCGTTTTTTATTGTGTCACAACGCAAAATTTTTGCCTGAGATTCGGTCGGTGGTGTGGTAGACATCTTGAGATGGTGTTCCTTCATTCTTTCATTTGCATTTTGATCATTTTGGTACGTTTTTCGCTGTTGTTGTTGTTGTTTTTTTCTTTTTTGCTGCTGTTGAGTGTTCGAGCATTTTGACTTGTTTAAATATTTCACAGTCTATGAGAAATAATAAGTTTTGCGACATATGCTCATTTTCATTAAAAATCCAGAAAACAAAAAATGATGTGCACCACACATAATATGGCCGCTAAATGTTGCATAACGCTCGGAATAATTTGAAAAAAAAAAGAAAAATGAGAAAACAAACCGCTGCGGCGCACAGCGTTTATTTTTGGAAGCAAATGACATTTCATTACACTTGTTCTCTCTCGAGGATTATTAGGTTGGAGTTGGCTAGTGGCGATATGAAGGTACAAATGCGTGCATACATTGAGCAGTGAGCATACACACGAGTATGACAATTGTAGAGGGGATTTCCTGTATAATAACGTAATTACATTACTCGAAGGCACAGAGGATGTTGCCAAAGTTTCAGTGATTCTTGCTACGGCTTAGGCAAGATGTTACATTTGTAGTCGAAGCTCAATTATGCGACAATTACTGAAATAATGGGTGAAACAGTGCATCCACAAATGGAAGGGTTCCCACAAAAGTGATTTCTCAAATGTTGATGTTATTTTTCGGTTGAAAAAGTAGAGAGCGTTCAAATATTTAGCCTATTCCCGCTATAGAATACACATTGAATCTTGGTGAAAATTTCATCTAAAAACTACTACAATGAAAGTGGACTATACACTCAAAGGAAAACAGAAAGTCTGTCGAAAAAGCAGATTGTATCTGCTGAAAAAGCAAACAGCTCTTTGCTGTTTTTAGCAAAAACTTGAAGCTTTAAGCATATGTACAGTAGAGTGGCTTCCTTTGTGAGGAAGGAAAAAATGTTGTTGATGTTGCCGACTAAAATGAAAGATTGGTTTGTTTTATGTGTTCTCCCAAAATATTTCGCGTTTATCATTGTCCATTCGTGAGCTGGACGCGTTCAAAATAACCTCAATAAATCAGGTTTTTCTTGAATAAAATTCACCATGAGAATGGTATTGAGAAAAAAAAACGATAGAAATTAAAATCCAACCCGAGCCTTATCAAACCATATTAAAAACTTGCAATATGTATGACCCAGTATAAAAGACAGATTTATACTATTTTAGTGCAATTTTTGATGCATTTTTTATAAAAACCGCAATAACTTCCACATTATTAGTTCGATTTATGTTTTTAGGGGCTCGTTGGAGAGGTATTGATAACCAATTGCAATTTTTAGAATTTGCTAACCCATAAGGGCCGCTAATTTTGTTCTTACTGTTAATACTCAGTGGGTTAAATGTGAAGTAAAAACTGAAATATGGGGTTATTTGCATCGTAAACACATTCTAGACTTATATAAAGCTAAGTTTTGGAAAGAAATTCAACCATTTCAAATTTTCTCCCTTAAAAAATAAAACATAAATAATGTAAATAAACTTTATAAAGGTGAAAATTGAAATGCTTGTTAATGCTAAACGCGTCCAGCTCACGAACGGACAATGATAAAAACGAAATATTTGGGGAGAACACATAAAACAAACTAATCTTTCATTTTAGTCGAGAACATCCACTACTTTTATTTTGAAGCCACTCTAATGTACAGTAGGCTGGGTCGCTGTCCATACAAATAGAAAAACAATTTCCAGTCACCCTATTAAAATAAAGTTTGGATTGTTTAACGATGTTTTGCAAAATATTTCGTTTCTAGATCAAGCCATCTGTGAGCTAAACGCTCCTTAAAAATCATGTTTTTCGCGTGTAATTTTTTTACGTTACATATTTGTCCATTTTTTTCTGAATTAATAGACCCTCGGAAGCACTTTAAATATAAATTTTGATTCTCGTCTTAGAGTTACTTATTGGTCGAATAATTGGACCTCTACAGTAATTTTTTGTGTTTTTTCACAGTGACAACTGAAACATTTTTCGTATCTGGTTTTAGTATTTTATAGAAAATAAATAACTACAGTCAATACTTTTCGAATGATGCCTAAATGGTGAACATCGGATAGAAATTGACGCCGCAGCGCTCATTTTTTGTAAAAAGAGTTTGAAAATCCCGTATTCAATTATTTTACAAACATGGAGTCAGTGACGTCATTCGTACTTTTTTGGAGTTAAAATGGAAAAAGGGGATACAAATAGTACCAACCAAATGACCGCAGCTAGAGTCTTGAAATTCGGAATATACATTCCTCTGACTGCGTAGACACGAAAATAAAAGGGTTTCTTCCAAATTCGTACTTTCAAGGGGCTACAATGGGTACAGACGGATAAAAATAGTACCAACTAAACGACTACAGCTAGAATGATGAAATTCGGTGTGTACATCCCTCTAATTGCGTAGACACGTAAATTAAAGAGATTTTAGAAAGTCGTACTCTTAAGTGGATAAACTAGGAAAAAGGGGATAAAAATGGTACCAACCAAATGGCCGCCTCTAGAGTCATAGAATTGGGTGTGTACATTCCTCTAACTGCATAGACACGCAAAATAAAAAGATTTTACCAAATTCGTACTTTTAATTTTAACGACAATAATTGGTTAAATCATGAAGTTAGATTATTTTGCACTATGTACGTGAGATATTGGATTTTCAAAATTTGTACTTTTGGAATTAAAATAGAATGGAAATACACTATCTACCAATATTTATGGTATTTAAGCTTTTTTGAAAATATATATAAGTATATAAGAATATTTATTTTTTGAATTTACTTGAAGTATTATTTCGATATATATAGTGCAAAGGCATTGATAGCCTTGCCTTGTAAGCGTGGTTTGAAATAATAAAAAAATTATTTTTATTTATAAAATTATTTCTTCAATATTAGTATTTGTTTTGGTTTGGCTATATTAAAAAAATATATTTTCCTCTAATATTGCTGCACTTCTACGAAAATCGACATCCTCTGTGGAATGCAATCCATGGTGGAGGGTATATAAAGTTCGGCCCGGCCGAACTTAACGCCGTTTTTACTTGTTTTATTTAAAGTGCTTCCAAGGATCTATTAATTCAGAAAAAAAATTTGGACAAAAGTGCAACATAAAAAATATTTCACGGGAAAAACATGATTTTAGAGGTGTTTTCAGGAGCGTTTAGCTCACATATGGCTTGACCCAGTGACGAAATATTTTGTAGATCATCATTAAACAATCCAGTCTTCACTTCTGGGAGGTGACCGCAGCAATTTATTTTCGTGACCCATCCTAATGTACAGTGGATCAATAATGTATCCGTCTGCCATTCAAATTCCGTTTAAGTCATTAATTGTAATATTAGGAAAATTGTAAAATTCAAAAATGTTGTTGTGTTATTAACCTTTAAAGAACAAAAATATTTCTTTAATTTTTTGCTTTTTAATTGGAATTATTAATAAAAAGTTTTCCGAGTATGAAATTTACCACCAAAAAACCTTTATTGTAAAACAAACAATGGGAAATCCCACATTTATAAACAGTTTGTGGAGATCAGAGAAAGGGAACAACCTCTAAAATTATAAAAAAATATTTTTATTCGGTTTGCAAGCAAATTTTCAGGAGTCAGAAGTCAGATAAATAATAGTGGATAACTTTGAAAAAGGAAGAACGGTTCGTGAGATAGGAGATTTAGTTGGAAGACCGAAATCGACCGTTCATGATGTGATTGAAAGATACAAAGAGTCCAGAGTTGCACAGATTTGTGCTAGGCTTATTTTGCACAAATCAAAAATTGTTTAACAATTTAACAAGGCAAAAATTGTTTAACAACTCAGATAGAGACAATTGTGTGGGAGGTACTAGAAGGGCGTGACTAAAGCGGTTTTATTGTAACCAAAGTTTATGCCCCTTTGTACGGGAATATCAGAGGGAGTGTGACAATATCGCCCATATTCCAGGTGAATGCAACGTCTATAAAGCATTGCGAAATATCAAATTTCACACCATTCCGATCATCCGTATAGAAGTTATAGCAGCTTTAATTTTACGTAGTTTTGGGTGATTTGTGTGGGAGGTACTGAAAGGGGCGTGGTAAAACCCGCCATATGTAGTACCAAATATAGCTGATTCCGAATATCCGTGTGGAAGTTACGTTAGTTTTAATTTAACATACACTCAGAAAAAAGTGAACCCTATAATGAGTTAAAATGAACTAAAATTTAGGAAAATTTAACTTCGTATAGAGCAAACTAAGCAAAATTGCAATAAGTTTTTCCTCAAGATTTAGTAAATTTTTACTAAATCTAAGTAAAATTTTGCTGAAAATTTCCAAAACCAAGTAAATTTTTACTCAAACCAAGTAAATTTTTACTCAAACCAAGTAAATGTTTACTCAAACCAAGTAAATATTTACTAAATTTAATTAAAATTTTCCTAAAACTAAGTAAATTTTTACTCAAACCTAGTAAATTTGTACTAAATATAAGTAATATTTTGCTGAAAATTTCATAAAACTAAGTACATTTTTACTCACATCAAATAAACATTTACATAAACTGAGGACAGATTCAATTTAACTAATAATATTCAAAACAAGTAAAAACGGCGTTAAGTTCGGCCGGGCCGAACTTTATATACCCTCCACCATGGATTGCATTCCACAGAGGTTGTTGGTTTTCGTAGAAGTGCAGCAATATTACAGGAAAATATATTTTTTTAATATAGCCAAACCAAAACAAATACAAATATTGAAAAAATAATTTTATAAATAAATGTAATATTTTAATTATTCATTTCAAATCAAACAAGTAAGAAGGCGTTAAGTTCGGCCGGGCCGAATCTTATATACCCTCCACCACGGAGTGCCTTTCACAGTATTACCAGCATATTAAAGGATGTCGACTTTACATAGAAGCACAGTACCATATTACGAAAATTGTGATATTTTTTATGAACATTACTTATATTTGTTTACTATTTCAAACTATAATGTATACTTATGCGCACTGTTTAAAATCGACAATCAGTCGCCATTAGAAAGAAGCATTTTCAGATACAGACAAAGTGATAAGAAAAGTATAAATTTTAAAGATATCCCCATTTGCCCCATTCTCCGCCCAAATGTACAAATTTCGAAAAATACCCTTTTTCGAGTATTCATAGTCAGAATGTATACACCGAATTTCATGATTTCAACTTCGGCGGTTTGGTAGGTCCCATTTTTATCCCTCTTTTTAATTATATCCCTTAAAAGTACGAATTTCGAAAAATCCCTCTATTTTACGTATCTATGCAATTAGAGGGATGTACACACCGAATTTCATGATTCTAGCTGTTGTCGTATCATTGGTACCATATTTTAACCCTTTTTGTCCCAATTTCGCCCGCTAAAACTTTCATTTTCTTTGTGGTGCTTCCAAGCTACAAGAGGAATGTCCACAACAGATTTTAGCTGTATGAAAATAAGAAATTTAATTAATAAGCCAAGGCTACCAATATTTGTATACTATATATAATGGATATAATACTTCAATTCATAAAGTAAATATAAGGGAGCAATCATAAATACGCTAAATATTGGGGGATAGAGAGTATATTTTCAGCTACAGTCGTTTGGTTGGTTGTATTTCCATCCTATTTTAATTTCAAAAGTATAAATTTTGAAAATATCTTATCTCTCACGTACGCAGTACAAGACAACTTCATGATTCTACCATTTTTTGTCGTAAAAGCAACAAAATAAAGTACGAATTTTGAAAAAAAATATTTTAAGGGGCTATGCAGTCAGTGGAATGTATACACCGAATTCCATGATTCTATCAGCGGCCATTTTGTTGGTATTTTTTATCCCTTTTTCCAATTTTGCCCCCTCAAGAGTACTACTATCTAAAATCTCTTTATTTTACGTATTTACACAATTAGAGGGATGTACACACTGAATTTCATCATTCTAGCTGTATTAGTTTAGTTGGTACTATTTTTATCCCCTGTAGCCATTGTATCCCTTGAAAGTACGAATTTGGAAAAAACGTTTTATTTTTCGTGTCTACGCAGTCAGAGGAATGTCTACTCCGAATTTCATGATTCTAGCTGCTGTCATTTGGTAGGTACTATTTTTATCCCCTTTTTCCAGTTGAATCCCAAAATGTACGAATTTTGAAAAGTTCTTTTATTTTACGTGTCTACGCAATCAGAGGAATGTATATATCAAATTTCATTATTCTAGGTGCAGCCGTTAGGTTGGTACTATTTTTATCCCTCTATCCCCATTTAACCCCTTAAAAGTACGAATTTAGAAAAAATACTTTTATATTATGTATCTACTCTATTAGAGGAATGTACACGCCAAATTTCGTGTTTCTATCTGTTGTCGTTTGATAGGTACCATTTTTATCCCTTTTTGTCCCACTTCGCCCCCTACAAATAAAAATCACTCTATGGTGCCCTTTTATGCTGTAAAGGGAATGCGCATTGCAAATATCAAGTAAATACAAGCTAATATGTTCAAAAAACATGCTGAAATATTCTAAATATTAGGGGTATTTTCAGTCCTTGTGAGGGAAAAAATTTTCCCTCTGGGCCGATTTCGTCCACTTTCAATCCCAACCGATCTACAACCATAAGACACATTTAGGAAAATTTTGAACCTCCTAGCTCATTTCGTTCGGCCGCTATCGTGCTTTCAACAGACAGACAGACAGACAGACAGACAGACAGACAGACAGACAGACAGACAGACAGACAGACAGACAGACAGACAGACAGACAGACAGACAGACAGACAGACAGACAGACAGACGGACAGACGGACATGGCTATATCGTCTTAGAATTTTACCACGACCCAGAATATATATACTTTATGGGGTCTCCGATGAATATTTCAAGGTGTTACAAACGGAATGACAAAGTGAATATACCCCCATCCTGGAGGTGGAGGGTATAAAAATAAATACTCTTATATTTATATTTTCAAAAAGCTTAAATACCATAAATAGTGGTAGATAGTAGGTGCTACAGTTGGATGTATTTCCATTCTAATATAATTTCAAAAGTACAAATTTTGAAAATCAGACGTACATAGTGCAAAATAACCTAACTTCATGATTCAACAAATTTTTGCCGTAAAACAAAAATTTCGAATTGGGAAAAAACTTTTTATTTTGCGTGTCTACGCAGTCAGAGGAATGTATACACCGAATTCCATGATTCCAGCTGCGCCCATTTGGTTGGTACCATTTTTACCCCCTTGACGTTTCTACGCAATTCGAATTTCATCATTCTAGCTGTAGTCGTTTAGTTGGTACTATTTTTATCCCTCTGTACCATTGTATCCCTTGAAAGTACGAATTTCGAAAAATCAGTTTATTGTCCGTGTCTACACAGTCAGAGTACACTCCGAATTTCATGACTCTAGCTGCGGTCATTTGACTGGTACTATTTTTATCCCCTTTTTTCATGTTAACCCCAAAAAGTACGAATTTAAAAAAATCCGTGTATTTTACGTGTCTATGCAATCAGAGGAATGTATACACCGAATTTCATTATTCTAGGTACAGCCGTTTGGTTGGTACCATTTTTATCCCTCTATTCCCATTTTACCCCTTAAAAGTACGAATTTGGAAAAAATACTTTTATATTATGTATCTACTCAATTAGAGAAATGTTCACACAGAATATCGTGTTTCTAGCTTTTGTCATTTAATAATATGTACCATTTGTATCCCTTTTTTCCCATTTCACGTCCTACAAATAAGAATCACTTTATGGTGCACGTTTTTGCTATAAGGGGAATGCGCATACCAAATATCAAGCAAATATAAACAGACAAATTCAAAAAACATGCTTAAATACGCTAAAATATTAGGGATTATTATGGGTATTTTTAGTCCTTGTGAGGGAAAAATTTTTTCCCTTTGGGCCGATTTCGCCCCATTTCAATCCCAACCGATCTACGACTATAAGACATTTATATCGTTTAGATGCTAGCGTGCTTTCAACAGACGGACGGACGGACATGGCTAGATCGTCTTAGAATTTTATGACGATCAAGAATATATATACTTTATAGGGTCTCAGGTCGATATTTCAAGGTGTTATAAACGGAATGACAAAGTTAGTATACCCCCATCCTGGAGGTGGAGGGTATAATAACAACATGAAATATTTCTCAAAAGTTGCATGATACCTCTGCCATAAAGAGTTGAGGTTTTACTCTGTGATTGCTGCAAAGGCAAGACAGGGGCCTTCGCAGTGGTTATTTAGAATAATAAAGAGTGATTTTTAAGAAAGTTCATTGCGCGCTTCCATTTTATGGTCAGTTTAATCGACCCACTGAAGCGGCTATTCGGGCTATTGTGACTAAATTTCGCACCAAATTTACATTGTTGGACATTAAACCACCAACACGCTTACGTAGAGTGCGAACTGAAGAAAATATCGCAGCTGTATCGGCCAGTGTTAATGATGACCACCAATTTTCGATTCGTCGCCGTTCGCACCAATTGGGTCTCTGTTACTCAAAAACGTGGAAATGCCAAAATTGGACTAAGCGGATGGACCACCTAAGACGCAGCCGCGGTCAACATTTAAATGAAATTATCTTCAAAAAGTAAATGTCATGGACCAATCTAACGTTTCAAATAAAGAACCGATGAGATTTTGCAAATTTTATGCGTTTTTTTTTTAAAAAAGTTATCAAGCTCTTAAAAAATCACCCTTTACTTTTATAAGTTCATTAATACTTAAATGTATGAAGAACTCGGCATAAATTCCAGTGAACACATTAACTTAATTTTAAGAAAAAACTCATTTTTTAGTTAAAATTTCCTGAGTAGAATTTTTCCCATACAAAAAATTTCAGTTTTTTTCTTACTTAAAACCTTGGAAATGTTCTTCCACACAAGTATGAATTTACTCAATTGTAAGATTTTTTATTTGATCCGAAGAAATGTTTTTAAGTAGATTTAATAATGGTGCCACTTTTATTCCCATTTTACCCCTTAAAAGTACGAATTTGGAAAATAATTTTATATTATGTATCTGCTCAATTAGAGGAATGTACACACCGAATTTCGTGTTTCTAGCTGTTGTCGTTTAATATGTACCATTTCTATCCCTTTTTGTCCCATTTCACCCCTCCCCCCACGAATATATATCACTTTATGGTGCACGTTTTTGTCGTACCCAATATCAATTTTTAGTCCTTGTGAGGGAAAAATTTTTCCCTTTGGGCCGATTTCGTACAGTTTCAATCTCTACCGATCTACGACTATAAGACTATATTCCTCTTGTAGCGTAAAAGCACCAAAAGGTTAGGTTAGGTTAGGTTAGGTTGAGAGGGTTGCCCGCTGGTAGTGTATACAACATCATGTGTATACGCAACCAAGCGAGTTCACTCGGAGACTATTTGTCCATTGTGTTACCCTTGATAGATGATTAAGGAGAGATGTATTAGTGAATAGAGGAGGAGGATTAAAGTGAGGGAAGAGAAGTTGATAGTATGGAAAGTCCGACGGGTTCGTCTTGTCAGTCGTTATTAGATTGCCTGTTGTTTCTGCTGGAGAACCAGCTGGCCTTGTCTATGAATTTATATAGGTGGTTCAGAGGAACATTTGCTATTTCTGCCAGATTGTTAAAGAGCCTGCTTCCAAGATAATGTAGCCTGAGCTCCTGCAGTCCGTGGCATGAGCATAGCAAATGCTCCACCGACTCCTCTTCTTCTTCGTCGAGGCAGCTTCTGCAGTAGTCCATATGAGGGATTTCCATGCGTTCTGCCATACGGCCTATTGCGCAGTGCCCTGTAAGGACTCCCATGAGGATGCTTGTGTTTCTTTTGCTGAGTGTCAGTAGTTCCTTTGTTCTACTAGGGTTGATTGTCGGCCATAAGTTACGTGTTATTCTGCAGTTATGACCAGAGTCCCATCGCAACTTTGTTTCTCGGTCCGCTATTTCGTCTATTTGGTTGAGTAATTCGATGAAAGGCGTGCGTATGTTCGTATTGCATGGAACATCAGTCTCTTTGGAGCCTTTCCGTGCACATTCGTCCGCCATTTCGTTTCCAGGTACATCTGTATGACCCGGTACCCATACAAGTGTGACGTCATGCATTTGGAGTCGGTCCAGAGATTCTAAGCAGTCATGTACGCATCTTGATTTTACAGTCTTGGAGTTTAAGGCTTTAAGGGCTGCCATACTGTCCACGTAAATTCTGAATTTTGACGGATCGAAGTCCCGTTCCAGAATATTTTTCGCGGCTATATTGATGGCATATACTTCTGCCTGAAAGACTGTGCAAGTAGTTGGTAGTCGGACGGATATTTTAAGGTTTAAAGGTTCAGAAAAGACTCCCGATCCCGTACCTGTCTCCATTTTCGATCCATCAGTGAAGATTGAGTTTTCCTCGTCGGTCATGACCGTGTTGGATGCCCATTCTTCTCTGGTGGGTGTTTCCAGCTTGAAGTTCTTATGTAGGTGCATACTGGGCTTGAGAAAATCTGAATTTTTGTCTAGCCTCCCGTATGATTCCGTAGCTCCTAATATAGAGCTGTGCCCAAGCGTATCGTTTTTCAGCATGCCGAGTTCTCTGATACGCAATGCTACCCTTGCTGCGCATCTCCTTACGAAAATGTCCATGGGTTGTAAATTGAGTATAGTTTCTAGTCCGGCTTGAGGAGCTGATCTCATTGTCCCAGCAATGCCCAAGCATGCCATCCTCTGTACTTTGTTGAGATTTGCTAGGAGTGATTTTCTTTTTACGGCGCTCCACCAGACCAGTGCCCCGTATGTGAGTATTGGCCTAACTATTGCCGTGTACAGCCAGTGTATCATCTTTGGTTGTAGTCCCCATCTTTTTCCGAACATCTTTTTGCAGGTATAAAAGGCGCAGAGTGCTTTCCTTCCTCTCTCTTCTGTGTTTCTTTTCCAAGAAAGTTTCGAGTCCAGGATTATGCCAAGGTATTTTGCTGCCTTTGATAGATGCAGTGTCTCCCCATCTAATTTGGGGAGGTCGAAGTCCGGAATTTTATATTTCCTTGTGAACAGAACTAACTCTGTTTTCCTTGGGTTAACACCTAACCCATTTCTTGTCGCCCATCCTAAGAGCTTCCTTAGTGATCTTTCCATGACCTCACTAATCGTTGGTAAGAATTTGCCTCGGACCAGCAGTACTAAGTCGCACCAAAAAGTAAATAAAATTTTTAGCGGGCCAAATGGGACGAAAAAGGGAAAAATGGTACCAATGATAATATAACAGTTACACTCAGAAAAATAGCATTCTTAAATCTGTGTAAAATCCATACTCCAATTTAGTTTAACAATTTTACTCCAGATTAGGTAAAATTTCCTTACGAGATGGAAAATTAAATAGATATGAGTACACTTTCCTTATTTCAAAGCCAGAAAAAATAGTACATATACTCAAAATAGTGTAGTAAATTTACTTAAAAACATTTTTTGGGATCTAGTAAAAACTTCTTATAATTATTCATACTTGTACGGAAGAAAATGTACTAGCGTTTAAGAAAGAAAATAATTCAGAATTTTTTGTATGGAAAAATTCCATTTAGGATGTTTTTACTTAACAATTTGTTTATTACTTCAAATAAAGTAAATAAATGTAATTAAATGTATGCCATGTTCCTCATAGTCTTATACCAGTCGCTGTTGTAAACGGTCGCGTATTTGAAAATCGCTCCCACAATATTTTTGTTAAAAACAAAACAACTGTGCACAAACAACAAACATATTAGTGATCATAAAGGGATTAACACTCCACTTAAAGCACACAAAACAACAATCATAAACATTTCTAACAAACAAACAAATCAGTAAGCATGACTACTGATGGTGACGATGATAGTGAAGACAGCGATGTTCACTGGCAACTAGCAACAACAAGTAAAGGAAAACAAATGCACTCGCCTCACATATTCACAAAAAACAAAACATTACAAACAACAATAATGCTTCGCAATCGACAAACCAGTTCGCTGTTCTAGCTAATGAAGAAGATGAACCGATCGAAGAAACACAAATAACAATGCCTAAGCCACCACCTATATTCATTCCGAATGTTAGAGACATCAATAAGATGGTAAAGAATTTGTCAAGCGTAATAGCAAAAAAAGAATTCAACTATAAATCACTGGGAAATGGTCAAGTAAAAGTGATGATTAGTACGATTGATTTCTACAGAAAAATAATAAAATTCCTAGAAACCTCCAAAATCATGTTTCATACATATCAAATAAAGCAAGAACGTGCTTACAGAGTAGTCATCAAAGGCATTCATCATACTACACCAATATCTGACATAAAGGCAGAGCTCATGTCGTTAGGTCATGGAGTCAGAAGTGTCATGAATGTGAAAAGCAGAGTTACAAAAGAACCCTTGTCCATGTTTTTTGTAGATCTTGATCCAAATACGAATAATAAAGAAGTTTTCAATATTCGAAAAATAGATAGTGCAGTCGTCAAAGTAGAGTCTCCCAATAAAACACACGATCTAATACAATGCCATCGTTGTCAACTGTTTGGTCATACCAAATCGTATTGTAAACGTCCATATAGATGCGTCAAATGTGGAATGGATCATGCAACAATACAGTGTACAAAAGATGCAAATGCCCCACCTCGCTGTGTTCACTGTTTGTCAAATCACCCGGCCAATTACAGGGGTTGTAAAGTATACCAACACTTGCTTCAAAGAAGAGTGCAGAACAAGCAAAATACAAACAAGCCAGAATTAGCTTTTCATTTAAATGCTCATGATTATCCATCAGTGAGTAATTCAAATAAAAAATATACCAATCACACTAACGGAAATGTGTATTCAAATACTACAAAAACACATAATAGTAATAATAATATCCCATAATATTCTGATGTTACTACCGAAAATCCTCAAAATTCATTTAATAATAATATAATGTTGAAAATAGAACAAATGATAAATAAACAGATGGAGCTAACAAATACTTTGTTAAGTATGATGTCCATATTAATGACAAAAATATGCAATTAAATCTAAGAATTGCAATATGGAATGCAAATGGGCTTTCCAATCATGCACAGGAAATTGAAATATTCCTGCACAACAATTTCATTGATATTTGCTTAATATCTGAAACACATTTTACGTCTAGAAGCCACTTTAAGATTAAAGATTACGATATTGTTACTACAAATCACCCAAGTAATAGAGCACATGCCGGTTCGGCTATACTTATAAAATCAACTATAAAGTACGTTCCTATCGAAGAATACAAATGCCCATATATTCAAGCAGCTGGATGTAAAATCAAATGCCACGATGATGATATTTCAATCTACGCTCTCTATTCTCCTCCAAGACACGCAATTACATGTCAAGAATATAACGATTTCTTTAAAAAACTCGGCCCAAGATTCATTGTTGGCGGCGACTTCAATGCCAAACATACTTGGTGGGCGTCTAGGACTATAAACCCAAAAGGCAGGGAACTATTTAAATGTATACAAAAACATAATTACTCGGTTATATCAACTGGAAGTCCTACATATTGGCCTAGTGATCCAGCAAAAATTCCCGACCTTCTGGATTTTGTGGTTTTTAAAGGAATATCAAGATACTGTTTAGATATCATGGACAGCGACGAACTTAGTTCAGATCACTCCCCAATAATTTTAAACTACTGTACTATTATACAGACTGTGGCGAAAAATTTTAATATTATATCAAAAAAAACTGATATGGAAAAATTCAAGTATTGGATTGAAAATCATATTGATTTATCAGTGCCGATAGAAAATCATATTCAACTCGATGATGCTGTAGAAAATTTTACGAAACTCATACATGAAGCCGCGTTTTTATCAACACCTGTAGCCCCAAATGTAAATGTTCCAAATCGATGTAAAGTATCAGCTGAAATGCAACAGCTGATACGTAACAAAAGAAGACTACGCAGAATCTGGATGAATAGCAGAAATCCCATAGACAGACGCAATTTCAACCGAGCTAATAATGACCTAAAACAGAAAATGAAAGACTTCAAAAACAATGAATTAAAACAATTTCTTGAAAATTTAGATGGGTCTACCCCCACAAATGATGAGCATTGTCACTGGAATGCCACTAAATACCTCAAGAGACCAGCCAAACGGAATGTTCCAATAAAGGACCATACTGGTTCATGGTGCAGATCTGATAAATCTAAAGCAAAAACGTTTTCAACATATCTTAAAGATGTTTTTCAACCGTTTTCCTTTAATAGTTCTAATGAAAGAACTGAAGTTGAACAATTCATTGAATGCCCTTGCCAAATGGACTTACCTATCGAAAGTATTACTCCTAGTGAAGTAGAAGGCGAAATTAGTCAATTGAATAACAAGAAAACACCTGGTCATGATAAAATAAATGCTATGGTTGCTAAAGTTATTCCTAAAAAAGGCATTGTGCTACTTACACAAATATATAACTCCATTCTCCGACTGCAACACTTCCCCACTCAGTGGAAATATGCCGAGATAATCATGATACCGAAACCAAAAAAGCCCGACAACTTAGTTTCATCATACCGACCAATTAGCCTGTTACCTATATTTTCCAAAATATTTGAACGTACATTTCTGCGAAGGCTTTTACCAATTTTGGAAAAACAAAATATTATTCCTGACCATCAATTTGGATTTCGCCACAATCACGGAACTCCTGAACAATGTCACCGAATAGTAAATGTAATAAGAGATTCTTTGGAACGTAAAAAATACTGCTCAGCTGTATTTTTGGATGTACAGCAGGCCTTTGATAGGGTCTGGCACGAGGGTCTACTCTATAAGGTAAAAAAGACGATTCCTGCACCATTTTATTTAATCATTAAATCATACTTAAGTCAACGATATTTCTACGTTAAAGTGAAGGAAAAAATCTCGGAATTTTGTAAGATAAGGTCTGATATACCTCAAGGAAGTGTACTAGGTCCTGTACTATACACAATATTCACTTCTGACATGCCTGTGAGTGAAAATGTAACCATTGCCACTTATGCCGACGATACAGCAATATTGGCATCTAATGAATCACCACAACTAGCATCAGAATTAGTGCAATCAGAACTAAATAAAATCGAACGTTGGTTAAGAAAATGGAATATTAAAGTAAACACCGAAAAGTCTGTGCATGTTACATTTACATTAAGGAGAGAAGACTGCCCTACACTTCGATTAACAGGAGAGAATATCCCGAAACAAACCAGCGTTAAATATCTAGGATTTCATCTGGACAGACGATTGACTTGGAAACAACATATAAAAGCAAAACGAGAGCATTTAAATATAAAGACAAGGCGTATGTACTGGCTACTTGGACACAAATCTCAACTTAGTTTGGAAAATAAATTACTGCTTTATAAAACTATATTAAAGCCTATATGGACGTATGGAATACAGCTATGGGGAACTGCCAGCAACTCCAATATCGAAATACTTCAGAGATATCAGTCGAAAACGCTCCGAATGATTGTTAAAGCTCCCTGGTTCATAAGTAATAACAATATTCACCGCGACTTAAATATGCTAACTATAAAGAATGAAATAAATAAGCAAAGTCAACAGTATCTAAATAGACTTAGTAATCATTGTAATCTACTAGCAATCAATTTATTAGATGAAAGTGACGAAGTTATAAGATTGAATAGACATCATATACTAGACTTACCCTTTAGGAGTTAAAGTATTTATGAACCTTTTAACATAATAAACGTAAAATATTTGTACATATAATTGCAAACTATTCCGTGGAAATATAGAATCCACCTTAAGCTATTAGTTAATATATTTGATTTGTGATTTTTTAAGAGCTTGATAACTTTTTTTTAAAAAAAAACGCATAAAATTTGCAAAATCTCATCGGTTCTTTATTTGAAACGTTAGATTGGTCCATGACATTTACTTTTTGAAGATAATTTCATTTAAATGTTGACCGCGGCTGCGTCTTAGGTGGTCCATTCGGAAAGTCCAATTTTGGGCAACTTTTTCGAGCATTTCGGCCGGAATAGCCCGAATTTCTTCGGAAATGTTGTCTTCCAAAGCTGGAATTGTTGCTGGCTTATTTCTGTAGACTTTAGACTTGACGTAGCCCCACAAAAAATAGTCTAAAGGCGTCAAATCGCATGATCTTGGTGGCCAACTTACCGGTCCATTTCTTGAGATGAATTGTTCTCCGAAGTTTTCCCTCAAAATGGCCATAGAATCGCGAGCTGTGTGGCATGTAGCGCCATCTTGTTGAAACCACATGTCAACCAAGTTCAGTTCTTCCATTTTTGGCAACAAAAAGTTTGTTAGCATCGAACGATAGCGATCGCCATTCACCGTAACGTTGCGTCCAACAGCATCTTTGAAAAAATACGGTCCAATGATTCCACCAGCGTACAAACCACACCAAACAGTGCATTTTTCGGGATGCATGGGCAGTTCTTGAACGGCTTCTGGTTGCTCTTCACTCCAAATGCGGCAATTTTGTTTATTTACGTAGCCATTCAACCAGAAATGAGCCTCATCGCTGAACAAAATTTGTCGATAAAAAAGCGGATTTTCTGCCAACTTTTCTAGGGCCCATTCACTGAAAATTCGACGTTGTGGCAGATCGTTTGGCTTCAGTTCTTGCACGAGCTGTATTTTATACGGTTTTACACCAAGATCTTTGCGTAAAATCTTCCATGTGGTCGAATAACACAAACCCAATTGCTGCGAACGGCGACGAATCGACATTTCACGGTCTTCAGCAACACTCTCAGAAACAGACGCAATATTCTCTTCTGTACGCACTGTACGCATTCGTGTGGTTGGTTTAATGTCCAATAAAGTAAACTGAGTGCGAAACTTGGTCACAATCGCATTAATTGTTTGCTCACTTGGTCGATTATGTAGACCATAAATCGGACGTAAAGCGCGAAACACATTTCGAACCGAACACTGATTTTGGTAATAAAATTCAATGATTTGCAAGCGTTGCTCGTTAGTAAGTCTATTCATGATGAAATGTCAAAGCATACTGAGCATCTTTCTCTTTGACACCATGTCTGAAATCCCACGTGATCTGTCAAATACTAATGCATGAAAATCCTACCCTCAAAAAAATCACTCTTTATATAAAATTTACTCATTGTTGTAAAACAGATTGTAAATAAATGAATTAAAAAAAATGTTCCTCATACATTCAAGTATAAATGAAATTATAAAAAATACTTCATAGTGTTTAGAAAAATACATGAATAGTAGTCTAAGAAGCAATTCTCGTTCGTTAGTCGAGACTTTCTTCATAAGTACTTCAAATATTACTCTAAAAAATCACTGCGAACGCGCCTACCTAGCCTACCCGCAGCAGTCATGGTGAAATATCTTAACTCTTTATGGTATAAGTAAGATTAAACGTTTGAGAACTATACCATGTTGTCATTTTTCATATGAGCGTTGCATACTCTGAAGCGAAAAAATTTATTTCAATTATCAAGTATAGTCGTAGTCAGGCTGAATACAAATTAACTTGGTTTAAGGAAAATCTTAGTCAGGTTGAGTACAAATTTACTTGTATTAAGGAAAAAAATTCCGAAAATTTTCCTCAGATTGAGTATAAATTTACTTGGCATGACTACAAATTTACTTAGTTTGAGTAACAATTTACTTGGATTGAGGAAAAAAATCGGAACATTTTCCTCAGTTTGAGTATAAATTTACTTGATTTAAGTAAAATTTCTTAAAAATTTTCCTCAGTTTGAGTAAATTTTACTTGCTTTGAGGAAAAGTTGAACTGGAATCAAGTTCAAAGCATGTCTTATTTTCAAGGAAAAGTTTTTACTTGATGTGAGAAATTTTTGCTTTAGCGCTATACGAAGTTAAATTTTCCTCAGTTTTAGTACATATTTACTTAATCCGGGGCATAATTTTTTCTGAGTGTAGAAACATGAAATTTGGAATGCACATCTCTCTAATTGCGTACATACGTAAATTAGATGGATTTTTCAAAATTCGTACTTTTAAGGGATATAATTTGAAAAGAGGTATAAAAATGGTACCACCCAAACCGCTGAAGTAGAAATCATAAAATTCATGGTATACATTCATCTGACTGTGTAGGCGCGAAACATAAAGGAATTTTTCTAAATTTGTACTTTTAGGGATAAATGGGATAAAAATAGTACCAACCAAACGGTTTCAGTTAGAATAGTGAAATTCGGTGTGTATATTGCTAAGACGCGAAAAATAAAGATGTCTTTCGATATCCGGGATGAAATTGGTATCAAGCAAACGAAAATCTTTGTTTACATTGGTCTGACTGCAGTAGATAAGCAAAAAAAAGAGTACTTCCCCAAATTAGTACTTTTAAGGTCGAAATTAAAATAAAATAAAACTGGTACCTAGGAAACAGTTGTAGCTAGAAACATGAAATTATGTGTATGCATTTCACTATGACGTGAAACAATTGGTCTGGAATAAAAAATGCAAATATGCGAAATCGGCTCTGAGGGAAAATGCTTCTCTCTAATGACGACTGATAATAACCTAATATTTTTGAAGATTGCTGCCTCATATTCACTTTTTGATTACACTTGAAAACACAATGGAAAAACAATTACCAGTTACCCCTTGGATTGTTTAATGATGATTAGCAAAATATTTCGTTTCTGGATCAAGCCGTCTGTGAGCTAAACGCTCCTGAAAACACCCATAAAAATCATATTTTCCCCGTCTAATTTGTTTTGTGTTGCACTTCTGTCATTATTTATTCTTAAATAATAGACCCTTGAAAACACTTTAAATATAAATTTTGATTCTTGTATTATTATTGTAACTTATTATATTATTGTAACTTATTGGTCGAATTATTGGACGTTAATAGTATTTTTTGTGTTTTTTCATATGACAACTCAAGCAATTTTCGTATTTAGTGCTAATATTTTATAAAATAAGCTGCAGTCAATACCTTTCGAATGACGCCTAAATGATGAATATCGGACGCTGCAGCGTTCTTTTATAATGAGTGTGATAATGTTGGCTCTCCTGTATTAAATTAGTCTCTGACTACATTTTTGGTTCGATAATCATCATTTAGGCATCATTCGAAAGGCGTTCATTCCTTCTATATATTATTGATAGCATATTTTACAAGATTTTTTCAAGAAATGTTAATTTTTAGCTGTCACTTCGGAAAACCAGAAATTTCGCGTCCCATCCTAGTATATAGTAGAGGACTAGTAATATTATAATAGTGAAGCATCACAATTTATTTACAACAGTGCACATTAGTGTGCCTTGAAATAGTTAACAAATATCACAATTTTCCAACTATGTAAAGTCGACAGCCTCTAATCAGTCGGTAATATTTTGGATTGCACTCCATGGTGGAGGGTATATAAGATTCGGCCCGGCCGAACTTAACTCCTTTTTACTTGTTAAAGTTGTTATGTCCTCTCAAACATCATTATCATAGGAGTATTTAACAAAAGGACACATACAAATAAACACAGACAATAAATTATTGCGAAAACTTAGAACTTAATATTTCTATAAAATATAAGTCTTATACATTACATTCAGACTGCAAACTCTTCAGCAGTTTGAATGTCGATACATTCACAACACAACTGCAGCAAAACTTTTTTTATGGCAGAAAACCCACTTAATAGCTGAAAAGTGCCTGCTGATATGTAGCAAACAATATCATGCAAATAATAACCAGTAAGGAAAGGATAAAGTCGGGCGGGGCCGACTATATGATACACTCCACTTTCTATCAGAATACAATTCAATTCGGAAAAAAGTGAAAACGGGAAGATTTTTTGTATGTTTCCTAATCATAGGATAATATGTCCTGGTTCAATTTGTCAAATCGAGAAGAATATTTGTATCAGGGCTATATCCAAACATGGAATGAAGTGACCCATTTCACAATAGGAAGTAATTCGATGAAAATACGTGGTTTCTGGGGCGGAAAAATCAAGCCGGGAGCGAAATTTGTATAGGAGCTATATATAAATCTGAACCGATCTGACTCATTTTCATCCTGGGTGTTTCTCATGTAAATATAAGATATTTTGCCAAATTTGAAGAAAATCTGTTTAAATATGTGGTTTCTGGAGCGGCATAACTCAAATCGGGAGTGAAATTCGTATGGGGGCTATATCTAAATCTGAACCGATCTGACCAATTTTCACCATAGGTGTTTCTAGTTGAAATGTCAGATGTTTTGCCAAGTTTGAAGAAAATCTGTTGTAATATGTGGTATCTAGCGTGAAAAGAGTCAAATCGGGAGTGAAATTCGTATGGGGGCTATATCTAAATCTGAACCGATTTTCTTCAAATTAAATAGCGTTCGTCCTTACCCCGAAAAACTTTTTTATGCAAAGTTTCATTTGGTTCTGGCTACAATTGCGACCTGTACTTTGATTACAAGAATAGATGGACAGACGGACATTGTTAAATCGATTCAAAAAGTGATTCTAAGTCGATCTGTATAATTAACAATGGGTCTATCTCGCTTCCTTTTGGGTGTTACAAACAAATGCACAAAGACATAATACTCTCGTGGAGTGTATAATGAGGTGTCATTACCAAGTTTTTACTGGGATATACACGGATTTAAAATAAGTAGACAATTTCCCTTTACTCTTTGCCAAACAGTAATACGAAATATGAAAAAGTGGTACTGAGTTTATAGTTTTAAATTTCAGCAACGAGTATCTAGCAACATTGTCATTTTTATAACCTCCACCTCCAGGATGGGGGTATACTAACTTTGTCATTCCGTTTGTAACACCTTGAAATATCGACCTGAGACCCTATAAAGTATATATATTCTTGATCGTCATAAAATTCTAAGACGATCTAGCCACGTCCGTCCGTCTGCTGAAAGCACGCTAGCATCTAAATGAAAGGAGCTACGATGTCCAAATTTTACATAAATGCGTCTTATAGTCGTAGATCGGTTGGGATTGGAACTGGGCGAAATCGGCCCAAAGGGAAAAATGTTTCCCTCACAAGGACTAAAGATACCCATAATATTCCCTAATATTTTAGAGTATTTAAGCACATTTTTTCAATATGTCTGCTTGTACTTACTTGATATTGGGTGTGCGCACCACAAAGTGATTTTTATTCGTAGGGGGTGAAATGGGGCAAGAAGGGATAAAAATGGTACCTTTCAAACGGCAACAGCTAGAAACACGAAATTTGATGTGTACGTTCCTCTAATTGAGTATATACATAATAAAGAGTGATTTTTTTGAGGTTAGGATTTTCATGCATTAGTATTTGACAGATCACGTGGGATTTCAGACATGGTGTCAAAGAGAAAGATGCTCAGTATGCTTTGACATTTCATCATGAATAGACTTACTAACGAGCAACGCTTGCAAATCATTGAATTTTATTACCAAAATCAGTGTTCGGTTCGAAATGTGTTTCGCGCTTTACGTCCGATTTATGGTCTACATAATCGACCAAGTGAGCAAACAATTAATGCGATTGTGACCAAGTTTCGCACTCAGTTTACTTTATTGGACATTAAACCAACCACACGAATGCGTACAGTGCGTACAGAAGAGAATATTGCGTCTGTTTCTGAGAGTGTTGCTGAAGACCGTGAAATGTCGATTCGTCGCCGTTCGCAGCAATTGGGTTTGTGTTATTCGACCACATGGAAGATTTTACGCAAAGATCTTGGTGTAAAACCGTATAAAATACAGCTCGTGCAAGAACTGAAGCCAAACGATCTGCCACAACGTCGAATTTTCAGTGAATGGGCCCTAGAAAAGTTGGCAGAAAATCCGCTTTTTTATCGACAAATTTTGTTCAGCGATGAGGCTCATTTCTGGTTGAATGGCTACGTAAATAAACAAAATTGCCGCATTTGGAGTGAAGAGCAACCAGAAGCCGTTCAAGAACTGCCCATGCATCCCGAAAAATGCACTGTTTGGTGTGGTTTGTACGCTGGTGGAATCATTGGACCGTATTTTTTCAAAGATGCTGTTGGACGCAACGTTACGGTGAATGGCGATCGCTATCGTTCGATGCTAACAAACTTTTTGTTGCCAAAAATGGAAGAACTGAACTTGGTTGACATGTGGTTTCAACAAGATGGCGCTACATGCCACACAGCTCGCGATTCTATGGCCATTTTGAGGGAAAACTTCGGAGAACAATTCATCTCAAGAAATGGACCGGTAAGTTGGCCACCAAGATCATGCGATTTGACGCCTTTAGACTATTTTTTGTGGGGCTACGTCAAGTCTAAAGTCTACAGAAATAAGGCAGCAACTATTCCAGCTTTGGAAGACAACATTTCCGAAGAAATTCGGGCTATTCCGGCCGAAATGCTCGAAAAAGTTGCCCAAAATTGGACTTTCCGAATGGACCACCTAAGACGCAGCCGCGGTCAACATTTAAATGAAATTATCTTCAAAAAGTAAATGTCATGGACCAATCTAACGTTTCAAATAAAGAACCGATGAGATTTTGCAAATTTTATGCGTTTTTTTTAAAAAAAAGTTATCAAGCTCTTAAAAAATCACCCTTTATAAAAGTATTTTTCCAAATTCGTACTTTTTAGGGATAAAATGGGAATAGAGGGATAAAAATGGTACAAACCAAACGGTTGCAACTAGAATCATGAAATTCGGTGTATACATTCCTCTGATTGCGTAGACACATAAAATAAACGGATTTTTCGAAATTCGTACTTTTTGAGGTTAAAATGGAAAAAAGGGATACAAATAGTACCAACCAAATGACCGCAGATAGAGTCATGAAATTCGGAATATACGTAGACATGAAAAATAAAAGGTTTCTTCCAAATTCGTATTTTCAAGGGATACAATGGGTACAGAGGGATAAAAATAGTGCCAACTAAACGTGTTACTAGAATGATGAAATTCGGTGTGTACATCCCTCTAATTGCGTATAGACCTAAAATAAAGAGATTTTAGAAAGTCTACTGTTAAGGGGGTAAAATAGGAAAAAAGGGATAAAACTGGTACCAACCAAATGGCCGCAGCTAGAATCATGGTACTCGGTGTATACATTCCTTTGACAGCATAGACAAGCAAAATAAAAGGATTGTTCGTACTTTTTACTTTTACGGCAAAAATTGGTTGAATCATGAAGTTAGGTTATTTTGCACTATGTACGTGAGATAATCGATTTTCAAAATTTGTACTTTTGTTATTAAAATAGAATGGAAATACAACTAACTGTAGCACCCACTATCTACCAATATTTGTGGTATTTAAGCTTTTTCGAAAATATAAATATTTGTAAGAATATTTACTTTTTGAATTGACTTGAAGTATTATTTCGATATATATAGTGTAAACGTATTGGTAGTCTTGCCTTATAAGCGTGGTTTGAAATAATAAACATATTATATCTATATGTATAAAAGAGTTGCGTGATTGAGTTACTGAGTGACTGAGTGACTGACTGATCACTCCCCAGACCAAACGGCTAGAGCTAGAATCATGAAATTTGGTGTGTGACGGGGTTTTTCGCAATTCGTACTTTTAAGGGGTAAAAAGGGATAACAATGGTACCACCGCAATGACCAAACGGTTAGGCCTAGAATCTTGAAATTTGGTACAAAAATTCCTCTTATAGCTTTAAAGCGCCCAAGAAAATACATATTTTTCAAAATTTGTACTTTTTGGGGGTGAAATCGGGTAAAAAGGGATAAAAATGGTACTAATTAAACGGATGGATCATAAAATTCGGTGTGTACATCCCTCAAAATGGCTGATTTTTTTTAAATTCGTACATTTAATATGTAAACGTGGAAAAGGGGATAAAAAAGTACCAAAAGTACAACACGGATGACGCTACAATATTGAAATTCGGTGTGTATATTCGTTTTACAGCGCAGATCACTGACAAGAAGGCATTTTTCGAAATTTGTGCTTTTAAGGGATTAAATGGGATAAAAATTGTACCACCCACATCCCAGACCAAACGACTGGGCCTAGAATCATGAAATTCGGAACGGGCATTACTTTTACAGCACGAATGTGACTAAGAAAATAGTTTTCAAAATTCGTACTTTATGTGGGTGAAATTAGGTAGAAAGGAATAAAAATGGTACCAATCAAACAGACGGAGCTGGAATCATGAAATTCGGCATGTATATCCCTGAAAATGCTTTCAAACGCAAAATGAAGGAATTTTTCGAAATTCGTACTTTTAAAGGTATACGAGAAAAGCGGGATATAAAAGTGATAACAACGAATTTTCCAAAATTTTTACTTCTAAGTTATAAAATGGGTTAAAAATTGTGCCACCGCCCTGACCAAACGACTGGGCCTAGAATCTTGAAATTGGGAACACATATTACATATTATAACGCGAATGCGATTGCAAAATTTGTACTTTTAGGGATGAAATTGGGTAAAAGCGTATGAAGTTCGGTTTGTACATGCATAGAAAAACAAAATTAATGGATTTATCGAAATTCGTACCTTTTTATATGCGAATGGTACCAACAACATGGCTGAAGCTAGAATCATAAAATCGGTGTATATATTAACAGTGTAGACGCGAAACATTAACAGATTTTCAATATTTATACTTTTAAGTAGAACTTGGAACAAAAAACGATTAAAATGGTACCCATCTTGGTATCGATTTAGGTATATATGTACGCGAAAAAGCCAGTTATTTGTTAATTTTATCCGTCTTTGTTTTTGGATAGTATTTATTTTATTTTCTTTTGGTGGATATTGATAAATCTAAAATAGTAATTTGGAAACCTCCTATTAGCTAGCACTCACACACAGTCAAAGGAATGTGCTTGTCGATATACACTATTTTAGCTGAACTACTTCGTATGTATAATTTTCCACCAAGTTTTGAACAAAATATTACAACCATTTATATCCTCGATCTCATGTTTCTAGATTCAGCCAGCCAGTTTATAACATTTAGCACTTCTTTCCCAAAAAGTACACATTTTGAAAAATCACTATAGGTAAAATGTGTTTTTGCTTCCCCTAAAAATATGTACTTTATTTGGTAACACATTTATTCCTTGTTGTCCCGTATCCCTCTTTTACAAATTTTGAAATATCCATTAATATTCCGCTCTTACGTAATTAAATGATTGTACAACATTTTTATCCCTTTTCGTCCCGCGCACCCCTTAAAAGTACAAATTTCGAAAAATCAAACTACTGCGCTTCTATATGGTCAGAGAAATTTACACACTAAATTTCACGACTGTAGCTGTAATACTAAAGTTGGTACCATTTTTATCCCATTTTGTCCCGCTCGCAACTTAAAAGTACAAATTTCGAGAAATCCATTTATGTTGGAAGTCTACGTTGTCAGAGAAATTTAAACACAAAATTTCACGACTATAGCTGAAATATTTTAGTTAGTACTATTTTATGTGTTTATCCCTTTTTGGGCCTTTTTTAGGGGGTAACTAAAAGTACGAATTTCGTAAAACCCTTTCTTAGTCGACGTCTACGTCATATTTGGGAACTACCCTGAAAATTTCATGAACCTGGCTTCAGCCGTTTGGTCTGGGGGCTGGTCAATGATAAGTCAGTCAGTCAGTAACGCAACTCTTTTATATATAGAGATTACTGCAATACAATAAGATTGTATCAAATGTGTACTATAAATAAAAAATGTTTGTTTTATTTATATGTTCCGATTACAATTCACCGGTATAGCAGTTATATGTAAGGGTTTTAATTTTAACTTGGATAGGAACTACAAAGGGCGTGCCAAAAGCATACATATTTTGTAGGTTTATAAAAACATTTTAAAATCTCGAATTGCAACTAATTTCGATCATACGTCTGGAAGTTATATCAGTTTTATTTTGACCAAAGCCTGTGCCAATTTTCGTGGAAGGGGTGTGACAATATCGCCCATATTTTGTTATGTGAAAATATTGCTAAATATAATATTTAGGTTTAATTTTACGTATGTATGGGTCGTTTGTTTTGGAATATCTACTATACGTTTGGGGGTAAGATATGATGTATATCAATTTCCCCCATCTCCGAATTTAAACTAAGTCTGGGAAAAAATACTATGTGCAGAGTTTGAATAAATTCTTTAAGTCCCTTCCAGAGTTTTCGTGTATACCAGCGAGCCAGACGGACGTGAAAGGGACGTGGGACATACTTATGGTTTTAAATCTCTCCTTTAATGCGTTACACTTTTTTCTATCCCAAATGATATATACGCTCCTACTCTGTAGTGAGGGTATAATTATCACAGCTTTATATGATTTTTGTAAAAAAATAGTGTGAATATACCGCTGAATACGTAGTTGCGCAAAGTAAAACGATTTTTCAAAAGTTGTGAGCGTTTACAAACGCTTTACCCTGAAAGTGATATCTTTAGACTAAGGCAATTTCAAAATATAAAAAAAACAGTTTGAATACCGAGGCAAAATACTGTCAATGACACCCCATTTGAAAAATGTCCGCGTACGAAGTAGCGGGTATTTGCTAGTTTATTTATAAAATTATTTTTTCAATATTTGTATTTGTTTTGGTTTGGCTATATTAAAACAGAATAACATTTTACTGCACTTCTACGAAAATCGACAGCCTCTGTGGAATGCAATCCATGGTGGAGGGCATATAAAGTTCGGCCCTGCCGAACTTAACACCTTTTTTACTTGTTCATGTTAAAGACCATTATTTCGAATGAAAAATTCAATAAGCATATAACGTTTGTCGGTGTTTTTATACCCTACAGCACTTCGTGGACTACGGTATTATAAGTTAGTTTCGCGCCAAATGTTTGTAACACCAAGAAATAATTGACCCACCTTTAAGTATACGGTTCGGCTTAGAATCACCAGCTGAATCGATTTAACGATGTCTGTCCGTCCGTCTGCTGTCCATCTAAGCTTGTTCGCACTCTACAGGTCGCAATTATGGTCCGATTGTCATGAAATTTGGCAGAAGTTACTTTGTTTGGCCAAGGATGATTGGTATTGGATTTGGAGAAAATCGGTTCAGATTTAGATATAGCCTCTATATAAATTTCCATATAATTTACACTATTACTGCTCTAGAATACACATTTTACATGGGATCATGACCAAATTTTCAGGATCGTGTTATATTTGAACTAGAAACAGCTCACGGAAAGTGGACCACATGGGTCTATGTTTTGATATAGCCCCCATACAAATGTACATCCGATTTACAATATTACTGCTCTAAAATGCACATTTTACATCGGATCTTGATTAAATTTTCCACACAATGTTACATTTATACTAGAAACACGTATTTTGAAAGCCAGCTATATAGGTCCATGTTTTGGAATAGCCCCCATACAAATGGGGACTAAAGATGAATTTATAGATACCATGAAACACCTGGGTTTAGTAATAAAAGCAAGCTATATACGCAGGAAGTGGTGTAGGGTATTATATAGTCGGCCCCGACCGACTTTAGCCTTTCCTTACTTGTCAATTTCATGTTAATTTGTGTAAATTATAATATTGACTGGGTATAGGCCATCTATAGTTTCAGTTCACCGAGTTATTATTGTTTACTGTGTAATTCATATTACCAAGAAACTATGCAAATTTATTTGAATTCATGTTCTGCAAGCAAAGCTAGGTTTTCCGAAAACTGCCATCTGCCGGGCAGTAGTTACGACAACAAAGTAAAACATGTTTCATCAGTCCGTAGCTGTGTTCAGTGTACATATGATTTGTTTTGATTTTTTTCTTCTTTACGCAGACCGCCGTCTCTCAACTTTTTAAGACAGGTGTTGTTGCCGATTTGGTTGGCTATATTATTTAAAAAATATTTTGAAGTATGAAAAATGTTTTGTTTTTGAAAACAGTTACGGTCTAGACACAACCATAGTGTTGTCTTGCCATCAAAATAAATTACTTGAATTTTTATGGAAAAGAATTTTTATGAAATACATACTTTTTCAAAAATTAAAAATCTTTCTATTTCCTTGACTAAGAAAAAAATGTCTGTTATTAACAGCTCAGATTATTTGCAGGCACTTTTTCTGCTATTAAATCAGTTTTCTGCCATAACAACAGCTTATCTGCAGTTTTGCGTCAGCATTCATACTGCTAAAAATTACTGATGTTAATTAATATATAAAAATAAGACCATTCAGACTAACGGAACTTCAATTCATATTATCTCGTGACAATACGCCTATAAATAAAAAATCTCCAAGAAATTTCACCACTCGTTGTTGTGGGTGGCTGCCTAATAAGTTCATGGGGAAAAACTGATCGTGTTGACAACCCATCTGTCTGCAAGCTGTGAAAGGTTTCAGGTAGAACACAACGCTCTACAAAAAGCTTTGTGAGTTTTTCGGGTGTGTATATAATATAATATAATACGCATATGGGCATCTCCCAAAAAAGGTCTTCCAAAACCACACTAATAGCTTTTAGCTTTATGTTTTCCTTATTTCGAAAACTTTTTTACTACGCGTGCAAAAATTAAATTTGTAGCGTCTGTTTTGTCGCGACCGTATTTCTGATGTACCTAATTAAAAAAATCTAAGAGAAAATTCTCATATTTCATAAATCTACGAACAAAATATATTCTCTGATTTCATTTACATATATATTTTTTACATTTTTACAAAGTTCTCAAAAACTCGCTGAACTTTGTATATTTCTATAAGAGCTTCAAAAATACTTCTGTTTTTGTAGCGTCCGTTTCAATATAAAATTGTTTACAATTTTGTTGAATCCTGACGATATATTTTAAAAATGTAGTACTCTTTAAGCGCTTTAAAACACGTTTTGTGTGTATAGTTGAGTGTTCTCCTCCTTTGCATACAAGGATTTTTTCTTTCATGATGTAATTTTCTTTTTAAGATATGAGTATAATTTTGTTCCAAAAAACAGCAAACAACTGTTTGCTATTTTAGCAGGGACAATTTGCTGTCTCTTTTTCAGCAGGAAATCTTTTTTCAGACTTATTGCTTTCTTTTACTAACAAATTCTTTTCAGTATTGGCTTCGCTCTCTTATTTACGAAATTTTTAAATTTGATTACGAAAAAATTTAAGTTTTGGTAATAACCCTTTCAGACTGCAAGCAAAATCAATTGATTTCAGACTAAAATGTCTTTTTTTTTCAAAATTTGTTTTCATACATACATTGATATTTATGTTGGCGACAATTTTAAAGAAACTTTTTTTATTTTGAGTGCAATTTAAACTTTTTAAATTTCAAAAAAAAAAAAAGAAAAAGAACCAAGTATTCTTGGTACTTCCACAATAAATGATTTATGCCATGCACATCTTACAGATATTCTGTTGATGTTTTTTTTAATAATGCCAAACTTGCCTTGGAGGCATTTTTCAATTATTTTTTTAATGTTTTTTGCCCATTAAATGAAAAAAATACTACGAAACATTCGTTTGAAATATCAGAATCGAAACCGTAATTGTATGCACATGCGTATATATATGCGTATATATTTCACGAGGCACAACCAAAGGAGGAAATGCGAAATAAAGTAACGGTTTGCTTCCGAATGAAAATTAATAAGCAACCCTTATTATAATTTGCAATTATAATTATTTGTCGAAAATCGGTATGATGAAATCGATTTACTAAAATACAAAATGGACTGAAAAAATTAGATTTTCGACTCAAATAGAAGACAACTTACCAACACTAGCTTTTACGTTAAGAGTCCAAACACAATGGTACACGCTGGCGACGGCGGCAGCCGTTTTCACATGTATTTCATATGGGTAGAAGAAAAACCGCCGCCGCTAACCGCTGCGGCTAGCGGTCGCCGCCAGAATAAATTTTGTTAAAATTAAATATTAAATTATGGTGGAGGACAAATTTATTGAAATGAATGTTATATTTTGTATAAAATATCATTGCTCATATAGTATGTGCAACACGGTATGGTTAACTATAATTTCTCTAGTATTTTTTTGTTCCTCCTCACATTTCAAATGATTAAATTTTTTAAATTAAAATACAAAAATTCATGAAAATAGAAATATTTCAGTTCTAGCCGCTCTATCTCTTGTTTGGTTTCGCCGCTAGCGATTTTTTGTTTCGCCAGCGTGTAGCATTGTGTTTGGGCTCTAAAAAGTTAATCTAATTTTAGCCGGAGAAAAGTAGTGGGAGCATATCTATTAAAAAAACACTAAACACTCACTACTATATTAACTGAATCGCGTATTTATATTTGTTTACGCGTCTTAACGCCTCCTCGTAGTTCGTAGTCTGTAGTAAATGAACTTAACAAGTGTTTGATCTCTGAATCTGTATTTGTTTACAAACCTCCCATACACACAATAAGAGTGAAAGGAACCCAATTTGCCGGTTGTTGTTCTTATTGTTATTGTTTCATCGTCAACAGGTCACCCAAGACGATCAGCCAGATTTGTATTTGTTGTTTGTACCACCTATATGACACATAAATCGCCGTGCCTGACACATTCTCGCAAAAACACAACAGCATTTCTTGCTCTGGCGGTCGTGGAAACACAGCAGAGTTTTTTTTGTCTTGAAATATACGGACGGATCTGTGGAAAAGTGTTCTATAAATTAATTATGTAATCTTTGGTGATAAGGAACACGTACGTTAAATTGAATTGTGGCAGCATTTTCATCTTTGGAATCTTCCCCCACGCCGTCCCCAAAACAAACCATTCAACATGGATATGTTGCTATTTATAACATCAGCCGCACATATCGTCTACACCCCCTTTACCAAAGTGGAGGAGAGTTTCAATCTCCAAGCGATACATGACATTCTGTATTTGCGTCATAATTTCACACAGGTTTGTACCAGGTGACTGGTGACTATGGAGAGAAAAGTGACGATAATCAACCATTAAACGTTTCCTCTTTACAGTATGATCACCATGAATTCCCGGGAGTGGTGCCACGAACGTTTTTGGGACCATTGTTTATATCGATACTATCGACACCATTCATTTTGTTATTCGAAACATTGAATGTCAACAAGTATTGGGCGCTATATGTAGGTAAACATTCGTTAGAAATAGATTCCGTTCCCGTTCTGAACGTAAAGTTTTTGGCCAAAAGCCAAAAAAATTATGATCGCCCAAATATGAAAAACTTCTGTGACGTAGAAGGATATTTTTCATATACAAAGTGAAGATGATGCTACTCGTGTAGAAATGATGATGGTCATATTTAACTTTTCCTATAGAATTGCATTTGATTTATAGAATTTGATAAGGTTGATTTATCTAAAAAAAAAATCAATGCTTTTTACAGAGATGTTTGTCCACATTAACTGAAATGATACTTTTCTGATAAGAATAGTTTGCTGCAATCAACAAGTCTATAGGTTTTGCTTTGGTGTGCTGAGATTTTAAATAAAATACCAAAAATGGAGAAATCTTAGAAAACATCTCCCCAGAACAAATAGAGGAAAGAATGGAACAACTACCGATGAAAAATGTAGATTCTACAGCGATAATAGGGTAATAGAGTAGTTTTTAGCTCTGCTAAAGAATTTCATTTATTTATTTTTATACAGTCCACGAGAGTATTATGTCTTTGTGCATTTGTTTGTAACACCCAAAAGGAAGCGAGATAGACACATTATTAATTATACCGATCGACTTAGAATCGATTTAGCAATGTCCGTCCAATTGGCACATTTGAGTGTTGCGGCCCAAGGACGAACCCTATTTAATTTGAAGGAAATTGGTTCAGATTTAGATATAGCCCCCATACAAATGTCTCTCCCGATTTGACTTTCTCCGCTCTAGAAACCATATTTTTTACTCGATTTGCCTCAAATTCGGCACAGTACCTTATAATTCAACTGGAAACATCTATGGTGAAATGTGAGTCAGATCGGTTCAGATTTAGGTATAGCTCCAATACAAATTTCGCTCCCGAATTGATATTTTCGCCTCTAGAAACCACACATTTTAACCGATTTTCTTCAAATTTGGCACAAAGCCTTATATTTGATCTAGAAACATCTGTGGTGAAAGAGGGTCAGATAGGTTCAGATTTCGCTCCCGAATTGACATTTTCCCGTCTAGAAATCGCACATTTTAACCAATTTTCTTGAAATTTGGCACAAAACCTTATATTTTAACTCGAAACATCTGTGGTAAAAGTGAGTTAGATCGGTTCAGATTTAGATATAGCTCTCATACAAATGTCGCTTCCGGTTTGATGTAGCCCGGACAAAAATGTCCTTCCCGATTTGACTTCCTTCGCTCTAGAAATCACAAGTTTTACTCGATTTTGGGCAAACTAGACACAACATATTAAAATTAACCTATAAACGTGCATACCAACTATACAAATATCCTTTCCGATTTTAAACTATTTTGGCACAAGCGGGTTACATCGGTCTATGTGACCTATACCCATGCAAAAATCCTTCGATTCCACATTGTTCACCGTATAGAATTGTAGTGGGATAGATAGTGGAGGGTATCTTATAGTCGGCCCGCCTGACTTTAGCCTTTCTTTACTTGTTTATTAACGACATAGTGTAAGGTCTTTAATTAGTTTTTTAATTTTGTTAAATATTACTGAGTAGTTTTTAGCCATGTTAGAATGCGTTTTGTAATTTGTTTTAAATTGGCTCGATTTCTTTTTGGAAGCTGTGGGTATATTTTAGGAATATTTCACATAAATGTTGTATTATATATAGTCTATGATTAGATCTCATTCGAGGCAATCCAGTTTGTACCCCGACTGTTTAGGAGCCATTAGAACTAGAGGCACTTACCGCAAAACTTAAACTCCTCAACACTTCGAGTATGTCTGTATGAAATTTCATGAAATTCCTTCAAGCCGTTTAGGAGAGCCACTGTACAACGGCTTTGAATGAAGTTGAAATAAATAAATCAATCGGAGGGGCATTTGTATCGAGGCTACATCTAATCTGAACCCATTTTCTCCAAATACATTACCATCCATCCTTGGGCTAAAAAATGAATAAATAAATCAATCGGAGGGACATTTGTATGGAGGCTACATCTAATCTGAACCCATTTTCTCCAAATAGATTACCATCCGTCCTTGGCCTAAGAAATGACAAATAAAATGTTTACTTTGCGAACAAACTTTAGATGAACAGCAGAAGGACAAATGGAATAACACACATTGCTAAATTGGTTCAGCTGGAGAATTAAGACTTAATTTTGGGTCTAGTTCGATTATTTCTTACTGTTACAAAGATTTAATACCCTATTTATGAAAGTAGTGCAGTGAATTAAGATTGGCTGAGTTAATTGGTATCTTATTTTCATACAGAAAATTTATAGCAAGTTAAGTTAAGACGATACTTTATTAGAAGTGATATTTTCATTGCAGAAAACCTAGCCTTTTCGTATATAAACGTTTCTGTTAAGACAAACTACATCGCATGACAAGATTGTTTCTCATTTGCTAGAAAGTTCTACACCATTTTTAATTACATTTTCAATACAACATTATATTGAGAAAATACAAATTGAATGAGAAATTACATTCTGATATTGAGAAATAAACAATTGTAAATGAGAGAATACAAATCAATTTCAAATTACATTTCTGCATATCAATTGGTTCATTCTCAATTTCAATTTTCATTTCATAATTTTAATTTTCATTTTTGAATTTCAATTTTCTCAATTTAAATTTACATGTTCTCATTTTCAATTTGTATTTTCTCATTTTAAATCGGCATTTCTGATTATCAGTTTGTATTTTCTCAAATTAAACTTACATTTCTCAATTTCAATTTGTATTTTTTCAATTTCAACTGAAGATGGTGAAGAAATTTTTCACATTTGTTTGGTCAAGATTTTTTGATGTCTCCAATATTATCACTTGCTCTTGTCTTCTCACACACTTTTTATTTTTCCCTTTTCAGTTCGTCTAATATTGGCAGCCGTTGTGGCCTGTGCTTGGACTAAATTGAAACGTGTCATCACCAAAATTTACGGATCAGACGTAAGTCTATGGTTTAGTCTTATAACTTTGACACAGTTTCATTTCATCTTCTACATGAGCCGACCATTGCCCAACATCATGGCACTGCCTCTAGGTATGTTTTATTTTCAATAAGCCCTACATTGATTCATATTTCAATTTAAAGTATTTGCTTTACAGTCCTCTACGCTTTGGCTTATTGGTTAAATGACCAAGTAAAGCCGTTCATTATTTGCTCTGGCATTGTCATATTGGTATTTCGTTTTGAGCTGGCTATATTCTTGGGCCTTTTACTATTGATCGACTTGTTGTTCAAAAAAGTAACCATATCAAGGTAAGTTAAGCTACGAATATTGTATATATGTATGCCATGAATTGATTGTTTGAATGGTGCTTTAGGATATTGAAAATCGCTCTGCCTGCTGGCATTGTCATTTTAGCTACATCCCTTGTGGTGGATTCCTTCTTTTGGAAACGACTACTGTGGCCGGAGGGTGAAGTGTTATGGTATAATACCATATTGAATAAAAGCTCCGATTGGGGTGTATCCTTTTAAAATTGGCAGACACTTTACTGTTCCTTTTTTCATATTTGTGATTTCCTTAATATTTATAAACCTTTAGACTTCACCATTTCTATGGTATTTCTATTCAGCGTTGCCGAGAGCTATGGCGGGTTCTTTAGTTTTCGTGCCTATTGGTTTGATTCTGGAAAGAAGAATTAGGCCTATAGTTATAGCAGCCATCGGATTTGTGGCCATCTATTCAATATTGCCGCACAAGGAGTTGCGCTTTATAATTTATGTATTCCCTGTATTAAATTTGGCAGCAGCTGCAGCATGTCATCGACTGTAAGTTACCATCTGATGTTTTTTGAATATAATATCATTTTTATATCAAATTCTTGCCTTCACAGTTGGTCCAATAGTGCCAAATCAATGTGGCATGGATTCTTGTCATTATGTGCTGGAGGCCATTTACTCTTAAATGTTATAGTAACATTGTTTTTGTTAATGGTATCGGGCACAAATTATCCCGGAGGTGTGGCTCTAAGGCATTTACATACGCTGGAAGCGGGTTCTACAAATGTTGCAGTTCACATCTCAAATTTGGCTGCCCAAAGTGGGGTGTCACGATTCCTGCAAATCCACGACGACTGGAGGTAAAATCGCTTTATTTAAATGAAAGCCTTTTTAATTTTTCCCCTTCTCCCCTCCCAGATACTGTAAGAATGAGCAAATGAATTACACCAAAGAGGAATCTTTGCAATACACCCATTTAATAGTAGAAGCTAAAACCAAGTTCAATAACCAGTTATGGTCATCACTGCAAGATGATTTCGATATTTTAGATTTTGTTGATTGTTTCAATAGCATTGGCATTCAGTACAACTCAGCCATGCCGGTAAAAATAAAAACTAAACCTTGCATTGCGATTCTAAGGAGAAAATCCGAAGGCGGCACTATACTAAGAATCAGTGCTGAATTAGAAGACTCTGAGAAAAATGATGTTAAAAAGAGGAAAAAGAAATCTCTGGAAGAAGATGTCTTAAATGAATTTAATGATTCGGAGCAACTCAGTAAAGACAGTGTTGAAAAGACAAAAAAGAAGAATAAGAAGGTCATAGACTCGAGGGAAGACTTGCTGCCACAACGTAAAGAAGAAAATACTGAAAAGAATAAAGACAGCAAGAAATATAAGAAATCAAAAGAAACAGTCGAAATAAAAGAAGATCTTTCACAGGCTGACGATGAAGATCACATAGAAAAGGCTAAAGACAAAAAGAACCACATGAAACCTGTGGAAACAACAGAAATAAACGAGGAATTCTTCCAACATGAACATGTGGAAAAGTCCAAGGACAAAAAGAAAACCAAGAAACCTGTGGAAACAACAGAACACCCTTCTCTGGATGTAAAAGAACATGTAGAAAATGGTAAAGACAAAAGAAGGAGGAAGAAATCTCAGGATACAACAGAATCGAAAGAAGATCTTTCACAAATTGATGACGACGAACCAGTAGAACAGATGAAAGAGAAAAGAAAAATTAAGACTTTAGAGAAACCTGTATCTATAGAGAGCAGTATAGAAGAAGAAGACGACGATACGCTCGTGGAAAAGGAAATAATCAATAAGAACTTGGAAAATTCGAAAAAATCAAAGAAACATAAAAAACCGAAAGTCTCCATAAACGAAGATAAACCAACAAAGGTGGAAACCCCACAAGAATCGGAAGAAATCCAAGATCCCGAAGAAGAAGAGGAAGAATACCAAGAACAACTTGTACAAAATGTGGCACCCTCCTCGCCTAAGGAAACTAAGGAACCCGAACTATCCGTCTTATTAAGTGCAGCTGTAAGCTTAGAAGATGACGCCATAGTATCCACCGTAGAATCTTATGAAGAAGATCTTCCCAATTCCGAAGAATTGACGGAGAATACACCTGCTGTACACAAGGAAATCAATTTCCAGGAATTGCGTAATTTAGCATTGGGTCAAGTGAATCGCAAAACGAAAGCAACGAAATTGAAAATTCGACGTCTCATAGAACAACACTTCCGTTCGAAGGGCAAACATATCGAAGATGACTCTGCCGAGAAGCAAGACCAACAAAGATCAGATAAAGCATCCGCGTCGACCAGGCAATCGGTAAAGGCCATCATTAAGCAGGAACGCATCAAAGAAATGATAGAGCAAATATCCACTATGGACCTAACGAAATTATGCAATTTGGATAAAGTATCCACCAAGGATTGTCTGAAGAGTGTCATTGACAAAATAGATGCCGAAGACAAAGGTCACCAGCACAGCTAATGAGAGCGGGCTCAGCTAATATTAAGTTTTGAATTGGCTACGTTAGAAAATTTGCAAATTGTTAATCAAAATGTTTTATTCTATTTTTTACTCAAATCCCAAGCCAAATGTTATTAAATAAAGACTTCTTTTTGAAAAAATGTACAGACATCACCCTTGTTCGGTCTCAATCAATTATGTAGCCTGCAAAGAACACCAGCGACGAGAATAAACCGCAACCAGCCAAACCCATAGTGGTCAGATACATAATTTTATCAGTTGCTCCTCCTTTCAGATGGACGGGTAGATTGTTTTTTTCCTGGAATTTTTGTTGTAAACGTAGCATTTTCGGTGGTACGGAACTTTTTACTGATGATTGTAATCGAAAGGCTACAATCAAATTGGTTCGCGGAGTCATTGGCTACGGGAGAAACATAAACTCAAAAATTAAGGTTCTTTTCTAAAACGAATTTGTATGTAAATGGTGGTCGTTACCTTCAACATATGTAGTAGCATCATCGTATTGTGATACAATCGTCCAAAAACGTTGAAAATGTTATTTCAATTTAAATATTTTCTTTCCTGCTTTAAGAAATTTATTTTTTTTTTATGATTGATTGATTGTTGTTTTTATTTAACAGTATCGTGATTTACATTTGTTTCTAAGATATAAAGAGTTTAGGAAAATAATTCCTTTTCTACTTAGTAATACAATTTAGAGTTTTTTCAACAGCATGAGTTATGTATTCACAATGTGTTTTAAGATGGGAAAGGAAAATATATAAAAACCTTTTTTGAAAAGTATATGACTAGATAGTTGATTTTACTTAAAAACTAAATTATGCTGAGACAAGTTCATTGATATGAGCATACTGCGAAGATTCGCATCTTAGGTCGAAATTTAACTTCAGTTTTACAATTTTATCTTTTACGAGTTGAAAACCGGATAGGGTGTGCAGTCTTTGTGTCGAATAGTGCCATGGTAGGTTAAATATCATTTTGAGTAACTTGTTCTGTGAGATCTGAAGTTTTCGCATGTGAGAGTTTGCCGTCGAGGACCATAGTGGGGCGCAGTAGAAAATTGTTGGTAAGAATATCGCTTTTAGAACCAATTTCTTGTTGTCTTCATTTAGTTCAGATTTTCTGTGTATTAATGGATACATCATCCTAGTGATTTTATTCACTTTGTTTACTATATATGAGATATGATCACCAAAATTAAGTTTTTTATCAAGAATGACTCCCAAATATTTAACATTTGTTTCCCAAGCTATGTTGTGATTGAGAAAACAAAGTGGGGTTTGTGGCACGTAACTTGATTTCCTTTTCCTTGTAAAATATATTGCTTGCGTTTTATCGGGATTTACAAGAATATTCCATTTATTAAAATAGTCGTTTAATGTAGACAAGCCTGTTTGTAAATTATTTGCAATATTACTCGAATAAGTATCTGCGCTTATTATTGAAGTGTCATCGGCGAATATAGAGGTAATGCAATTATTTAAATTCGGAATATCTGCAGTGAATATATTATATAAAATTGGTGAAAGGCAAGATCCTTGAGGACATCCGCTAGGAATGCTTAGTTGCCGAGAGTGAATACCGCCAATGTACACACTAAATGTTCTGTCTTCTAAGAAACTCTGAGCTATTTTTATGATTTCCAATGGAAAGCCAAATTTGTTTAATTTAAAAATTAATCCGTTGTGCCACACACAATCAAATGCTGATTTTATGTCTAGCAGGACCATACCTGTGGATAACGATTTTTTAAAATTTTCGTGTACCAAATTTCGTATTTTCGTAAGAGGTTGACACGTATTGTGCCCTTTTCTGAAACCAAACTGTTGTTTTGGTAAGATATTTTTATCGTCGATGAAGTCCATAAGTTGGCGCTGTATGACTTTTTCTAAAATTTTGCTTACAGACGAAAGCAAACTTATAGGTCTGTATGATTTTGGATCATGGGGAGGTTTTTGCAGTTTTTGTAGAGGTATAGTTTTGGACCTTTTCCATATACGTGGAAAGTAGCACAATTTAAGGCATGAATTTATTATTTTTGTGAGCAAGATTATGCCGTTTTTAGGTAACATTTTTAGGCATTTATTGCTTATTCCGTCGGCGCCTGGTGCCTTTTTATTTTTCATCGTTGTAATAATATTTGATATATTTTGTGATGATACAATTGGTACAATTTGCGGGTTTAGATGTGCTAAGTAGGTTTGATTCGCAATGCTATTTACCTCAACGATGGTGCCAGGATCGCTTAGATTTGAAGAATTCGAATGATTCTTTAAGAATTGGTCGGCTAGAACTTCACATTTTTCTTCATGTGTATAATAAATTTTGTTGTTATGTTTTAGTGTTGGTATAACTCTGGACTTTTTCTTCAAAATTTTGGATATATTCCAGAAGGGAGAGGATGCCTTATCCAACGTCGACAGCATATTGCCCCAGTTTTTATTGCGAAAATCCGACAATTTTTCTGAAATTTTTTTGTTGATCGCATTCATTTGCAGTCTATCGTTGACATCTCTGTACCTCTTCCAATTTCTTTTATATATATTTCTGAATTGAATTAGTTCTTTAATATAATGTGGAATAGGCTTTCCCTTAGGAGTATTTGTCCGTTTTGGCATACTAATACTTATTGCAGAGTTAATAAGTTCATTAAAATTGACTATCATATTGTCAATTTCCTCTTCGGCCATTATTTCTTCGTGTGTAACTCTAGCATTCCTCGTGATGTGGTCCTTGTAGCGTCTCCAGTTTGCCTTGTTGAAATCATAATACCAATTCTCCGTTAGATCGATTTTTAAGTTAACATCAGTTATTATTGGGAGATGGTCAGAAGAGAGGTTGTTAAGTGCTTTCACAGAGCGCAGATATTGAGGAACGTTCGTTATGAAAAAATCTAAAGTTGATGGTTGTCTTCTCGGATCTGAAGGAATATATGTGCATTCGAGAGGGAACACTACATGATACTGATTTGTTTGAAGTTTATCAAAAAGAAGATTTCCCCAAGTATTGTTTCTTTGACAACCCCAACAATTATGCCTACAGTTGAAATCACCTCCTAGTAAGTAATTTTCAGACGTCGACAGTTTACGAAGATCTGACAAAAAATCATGTTTCCGTTGATTATTACTTCCACAATTACCACCAGGGAAATAACATGCGAATATGTCTATAACTATGTCATTATAGTATACCTGAACACCAATGTTTTCAATGCTTGCTGTAGTTTTAGGACTCAATAATTTGTGGCGTATGTTTTTCCTTAATAAAACGGCTACGCCTCCTCCCCTTCTTTGATGACGATCGTAACGGTAGCAGTAAAATTGTTGATTTTTTATTGAAACACTATTGTCCAGCCATGTTTCACATAAGAGACATATGTCGATTTTATATACGTCTAAAAATTGATATAGTTCTTCTATTTTATTTCGAACACCTCGAGCATTCCAAGAAATAATTTTCAATGTTTCGTTCAATGTAAGAATTTGAAAGCTAGTCCTGTGATGACCTCAAATTGGTCAAATCTAGTTTTGCAATTTCTTAATTTGGAAATTAATTCAAATGTAAGATTTTTCAATTCGTCAATTGAAAATAAATCATTATTGTTTTCATTTTGTCGCAAATTCGACCAATTATTTGTTAGAGGTGTGCCCTGGTTTAAGGGATTTGGAAAGTTTTGGTTATAACTTGATGTTAATGTTGGTACACGATTTGTTTGAATGCGAACTATCTTTTTTGGTTTTGTTCGCTCTCTTATTTCCATATAGGTTTGTCTACTCGGACATTCCTGAGAAAGTGCCTTATGAGGACCATTACAATTGGCGCATTTTTGTATATTAACTTTACATTCTGTCGTTTTGTGGTTTCCGGCACAGTTCGCACAGAACGTTTTAACATTACATCTGCTCGAGCCATGACCGAACATTTGACAGTTATGGCATTGGGTCAACTTATGTTGATTTGGTTTCTGGTATTCCCATTTAACCTTAATGTAGTTAATAGCCGAGTGATTTTCTCTTAGCTCTTTCATTGTAACGGTTTTGCGTTCAAAGTAGACCACATATATTATTTGTTCGTCTCTATTGTTGGCCTGTTTTCTAACAATTATTTTGACGTCCATACATTTCAAACCTTTTTGAATCAGTAGGGTTTTTATTACTTGTGGATCTGCTTTATCATATCCAAGAAGAATAGCTTTGTAGGGCTTGTCATTTCTTGTTGCGTAAGTGAAAAATTCAAATTCAAATTGGGTGGTTAATTTTTCACGAACCAAATTAAAGTCTTCCATACTGGTACAGAATAATTTCAAGCCAATTGACATTTTTCTCAATGAGTACTTTTTAATGCTCAAAATCCTACACATTTCATGCAACTGTTCAATCTTGCATTTGAGTATGGTTATAGGTGGCACTTTTATTTTAGGCACGATTACTGTATTATCGATGATAGTCTCATCCTCAATTTCGTCATCGACCGTTTGTAACGGCTGATAATAGTTTTGGCTCTCTGTTCTCTGAGAACCGGATGGTTTGTTCTTTTTACTCATATTGCGATCATGAGAAACGGCATCCTCCGCTCGAGAACGCTTAATTTTGTTGTTTTTTGAAGTAGTTATATGAATAACTGTTAGTAGTCTTATGTTTGCTCGATAATTGCCAATGACACAAAAAAGACGTCTCAACCAGTGAAGTAAAAGAACAAGACTGAAGAAATTTATTTCTGACAGAAAATCGGTTTGAAATTATATTCCATGGAAGTTTTTTATACGTTGGATAGATGTCGAAATTACAAAACAGAAATGTCATGCATACAAATAATTTTGGCCATATCTCTCACGAAAATGAAAATTTTGCAAAAATATCCAATTTTTAATTTTACCATGCTCTACCGAAATACCCACATTTTTTGTCGAAAAAGATCGATCTTCCAAGAAAGGTGGACCAGAACTCTAAACCTAGTATTTTTTGTATAAGTTGGCGTGTAATTTTGCTATTTAAACGTAGAGCTCTATATACATCTTTGGTGATCCCCACTGAAGTTTTCCGGTAAAATTTTTCGTAGAACACTTTTAAATCCTTAAATCTCCTTTTTGAAATAACTTTTTTTGATTTTCTCGAAAAAAGGGTCAAATTGATTGGGTTAAGATCTTCCACAAAAATGATCTTCATAAAATTCCACAATATAGTTCTGATAATAATAATTCTCTTAGACATTTACTGCCATATTCATAATCATTTATCACAGGTCAAAGTAAAAGTATACTTTAAACCTTCGATAAATTTTTATGAATATGACAGTTAACTTACAACATTTTTTCACATAGAATAATGCCCCCTTCGACCAAAAAATGAATACTTTGACTATAAGAAAATAAGATATTGTGCCAAATTTCAAGAAAATCCGTTACAATATGTAGATTCTACAATTCAAAACGGGAGCGACATTTGTATGGGAGCTATATGTATGATGTAGATAGATAGATTCAATATTCATAAATAAGTATCTTTATATATAGACAAATGATAAAATACAGGATATATAGTATTAAAAATAGGGGGTTTCAATAGTTTGGCATAAACGATAGTGAATATAAGCCCTCGATTTGTTGTGGCAGAAGTGAAATATTTTTTGAATTTTTCCTATTCGTTAAATCGGGAGACCACTATATAATCCAAAAATAAAGGGGAATGTTTGTTTCTGAAATAACATATTTCCTCTTTAAACAAACAATTTCCTTCATGTAACAAAAACATGCTGAAAAAGACAGCAAACATTTTCCTGTGCTTTCAGCAGACATTTTTTTGACAAGTTCTTTTAAGTGTGTTAGAATTAAATGGAGGTATGTATGTTTGCCATGGTTCTATGCTGGAGTATGCCATTACTGCTTTTTGTCGCCAATCCTCTATGACCTATCAGAAGGTCTTTGAGTTCGAGTCACTGTTTTCCTACGATTAGTCCTAAAGTCCTAACTAAAATTACATTTGCAAAGAAAACAATAAATATTCAATTTATATATTTTTTGTATATATTTTATACGTCTTCAGCTCTTCTTAGACAATATATTAGAAAAATAATTGATTATTTTTAGTTTTTCTTTTTTATTACATTTTAAACAAGAACTCAAAATAAAATCATGTAATTTTCTCGCGCTAATATTAATATTATTAATAGTATTTATCATTAAAAAAATATACAAAAGAATGACAATGAATTAATCGTATTTGCTTCATTATTTTTGTGTTCATCACTTTCCTTTTCTCGCGTTCAAACTAAGAAAAAACTATTCTAAAGGAATTATTATTACTAAAGAATATTGCAAAAGGAAAGACAAATAATATGTACAGACAACATAGACAATTTTCTCTTTGTTCTAAATTAAAAAAAGAATGCATTTAATTGTTCAAACTAACAAACTAACAATACAGATGATTAACTACTTATGTATGTGGAAATTTAATTTGCTGAGTTTTAATTGTATGCATTTTGAACAATTGTTAATTGTTTTCTTTTATAAATAAAAATTAAAAAAAATAGTTATCACTACTACTCAGTGGGATCAGCGGTGGAGTTCGAAGCAGCTGAAGGTATTGTAGTTGTTGTCGTTTGTTTTGTGGTTGTCGTCGTAGCGGTCGTTGATGGGGTTGTTGATGTTGCGGACGTGGTTGATATGGATGCTGTTGCAGCAGAAGGAGTTGTCTTTACAGACGTCGACGAACTTGATGATGCGGGTGTTGATGTGTCCGCAGTTGAGTCGGCGGCAGCTGTCTCGGCACTTGTGCCTTGCGTTGGAGCTGTTGCAGCAGCGTCATTATCATTTTCGTTATTGGCTGGTCCGATATCATTATTTGCTGGCTCACCATTGGGTTCCGGTTGTGCTTGTTGAATGTCTGCTTGATTTTGTGGTTGTGGATTCTGTTGACGCTGTTCGTACGTACGCCTGGTATACATGATGAATCCCAGCAGTAGAGTTAAAATGGTGATCATATATAAATCCCAATTAGCTGCTATATTCTCATCCAAGTAAAAGATGAATTTATAAGGTGACTGTAAGGAGAGAAATAAAATGTAGAGTTAGATTTTTTTGTTAATATCATATCATAGCATACCTCTTTGATGGACTCGATTTTGGCCAACAATTGCAATTTCAGCAATGCTATGGCCACAGGAACTTTGGCGTCAGCATTTGTCACCGCCGCCAAATCGTACAGACGTTTGGCCAAATGCCAATCCTTTTTCATGCCCAAGCCTTTCTCGTGCATGTAGCCCAAATTGAACATGGCTTGAGCGTTATATTGCTGCTCAGATGCTTTGCGGTACAAAGCAGCGGCTGTCTCAAAGTCTATATTTGTGCCCCATCCGTAGTAGTAGTAATCGCCAAGCTTCACTTGAGCTGCCGAATAGCCCTGAGAGGCAGCGCGTTTCCAATAGTAGAAAGCTCTGATCAATTCCTCATTGCGATCATGGAATGTTGTGACATCACCGCGATCGAGAAGGAAAGCCGCATTCGATTGAGCAACTTCATAGCCCAATTCAGCCAAAAGAGCATATTGCATGTAAGCTTCATTGATGCGATAGTTTTTATAATCGCCATAGGCATGCATAAGATTAGTACTCCAGCGTCCTCGTTCAGCGACATTTTTGAAGAACTAAAGGAAGAAGAAAGAATTAATGAAATAAATTAAAGAAAGTGTTGCGCTCGATTTGTTTTTCTTCATTTTCATTGTTGTTGAACAGAACCAAAAGTACACAAATTCTAAATAAAGTTTAAGTTTAAAGAACAGACGAAGTAAAATGTCTAATAAAAATTCATATGTGATTGTTCCTTTAGCCGATCTTGGTTAGACGTCTAAGAAACATGACAAATACAAATAATCAGTGTGGTTGTGGGGTCTTGAACTCGAACTTAACCCCACAAGTGATTGATAGTGATTGATTGATGATCTTGTTTTGCAAGAATAAAGTAGCTCCAGGTAGTAACTATTCCACAAGAACAAAACGTGTGAATGTTAAGGCAAATATTATAAAAAAGAAGGTGAAATAACTTTAGAATATATTTCCACAAAATAAATGATGGCTGATGTTTTCTCTAAAACTGTGACCCCTCAGATATTATGCATATTATGAATAATTATATGCATACATATTACTAAAATAATGGTGAAGTGATATTCTTCATTCTGGGAGAGTAATTAATAATTAATTATTTAATATGCATACATATAACTAAAATAATGGTGAAGTGAAAATCTTCATTCTTGGAGAGTAATGCGATGATTTCGTTATTGACGGGGCACTGCTTTTGGTTGTTAATAATAACTAATACAGATAGCCGTATATAGTTTAAGTAGGTTGGATAACAATTTGTATGTTTACATATTACTAATTAAATGGTAAAGTGAAATTCTTCATTCAGGAAGAGTATTGAGAATTGGAAGTAAATTTCTCGTTACTACCCACCAAAAAAGTTCAAAATGAATGACATTATCATTACTCCTAAATCATGCATCCAAACAAATTCATTCTAAATAGTTTCTCAAATGCAAATATATTTGTCATCTAATAAAGTCATTCAAAAGCACTTCCAAAAATATAGTTTAGCACTTATTCTCAGCAATAAAATGGAAGTATTGTGGTTTGTGTGATCGATTTTAATAATCTGTCATATGGATAGAATAGAAATATTTATCAGTCATCAATTTCGATCTCAAATATTTTCTTTATTGGAAAATATTTGTGCGTCATAAAATACTGTACTACTGTATATGAAGAAGGAATGATTGTTTTTAATTGAGAACATTTTAAGAATTTTTACATTTTTAACAAAATATTGAGGGCTTATATTCATAAGTGGCTATGAACCATTTTCCCGAAAATGAGTTTCTATCCTACTATTCTCAGATTTGGATGTCATCTGTCATATAAATATTTTTCTAAAGCCATTTTTTTCAAATTTTTCTGATTTGGCTGTCAACTCACACGTTGTTTTGTGACTAGATAAGTGGCTATGAACATAAAAATAATAGAAATAAAATAGTTCAAAAATGAAGCAACATATAACCGAAGGTTATAATTCGCTATAACGATTTTGTTTAAAACATTTTTCAGCATTTTTATAGATTTAGGGTATATCCAAGGCGTATTTATAAAGGTGATAGCAGGAGCCCAGCTGACAGAAATTTTTTTTATTCAAAAGTAACCGAAACTGTCAAATCCCATATATTTTGCTTTGACAGTATGGCTCACCATTCAAAAAATTACTTGTATTTTGTTTTTGCCGAATTTGTTGTTGTTCTAGTGCTATCACCTGTATAAATACGCCTTGGGTATATCGTACTATCAAATTAATCAAATTAAATTAATGGTGGATGTAAAGTCAAAAATTGTGAAATGTATATTTAGATAAACCCGCGTAACTTTTTGTTATATTGAAAACACCAAAATATTTCTTTGGCATCTGATTGCTAACTTCATGGAGAATATTTGTGTCAAAAAAGTTTGTCTGTCTAGATCTGTCTGTTGACTAGATCGCGAGAAAATTATAAAACAAAAATGTCATGTGTGAAAATCATTTTAGCCATATATGCCTCGAAAATGAAAATTTCCAAAAATATCCAATTTGTATTTTTTGTTTACCGTGCCCTACCGCATTATCCACTTTTTGTAAAAAATTTGGAAAAACGGATAAAATTGGTACCAATCTGACGGATGAAGCTGGAATCTTTAAATTCGCTGTGTACATCCCAGAAAATGCGTTTTCTACACAACATTGCCAACATTTCATTAAAAAACTTTATCGAGATTACAATAAATCTTATTTATATATTTGAGCATTAATGGCTATGTGCTTATTTCAAAATTCTTAGTGCTTAATTTTAAACGTGCAAGAGTGGCTATGAACCATAAAACCGCGAATAATAGGAAATTTCGAAAACTTTTTAATCGTAGCAATTAGTAATCCTCTTTAGATTAAACTGCAGAAGAATGAAAAAATAAACTCTAGAAATGACTCTTAAATTTAAGGAGTAAACAAGTTTTTTCGCTCTCCTGAAAAGTTGTGTTTTTGTTCATAGCCACTTATGAATATAAGACCTCGGAATTAACCTTAAGAAAAATGTATTTATTTTACCCAATCTCACTTGCAATCATCGAATTTACATACCACAACTGTCGCTAGCGTTTTAAATTTAGGGAGTTACTGCTTATGTTGTGATTATCGAGTAATCGCTAGTAATAAAATCACTAAATTTTAATAGTGAAAATAACCAAAAAAATCGCCCATCAAAAGATTTATTAATTTTAAAATGATCATAATTTTGGTATGAACATATATAATATAATAATAAATCAATAGGAATGAAATAACCTTCAACTAGCAGGAAAAAATGAGTTACAGGAGACCATTAAAAATGTTACAAAATAAAGGTCTAGAATGTTACAACAAGCAGCAGTATCTGACCAAGCTACTTCCTCTATCGATTCCTCTATATATCTGTTTTATATATAGTTTGGCTTACTTTTGGGTGCCAGCTGTAAATCTGGCGAGGAAGTAAGATTTGGAATTACCACACGGGCTGCATGTTGTTGATGTGAAGAGTTCTTTTACTTCAACGTTCTGAATTCTCTGCGATGATTTCATTATTGACGTGGCACTTCCTTTTGTAGGAGCTAATCATAATTCTCCAATTGGAATGCTAACCTTAAACATTAGTAGGCATTCTCCTCTTTAATTAGTATTTAAAATACTTTTTTTTTTGAAAAGTTTTACTCTTTTAAGGGGCAAAAGGATGAGGAAATGAAAAACTAAAAATGCCAATTTACTCCATTTTGCCTATAGTTTCAAATGTATATCATCCGGCTCAAGTGTAATATGGACTACGGACGCTGTTACTTTCCCCATCTCTACTACGGCATTTTCTAAATTTCAAATGAAAATGTTGAAATGAAATCTCTTAATTTTAAGTGGAATTTTGCAATATCAACTGTAAGTGGTGTAGTAAAGTGTTATGTTACATGTTCTCACGAATCCCCCAGCTGTTGTTTATTGAGAGGAACGCTTGAACTCGACAACACTTCAACTACGTAGTTTAAAATTTAATTCATATAGGTTCAGCCCAACAACACCAGAGAAGGGAACTATAGAAAAATAGAACTTTATTTATTTTATTTTTATTTATTATCTTTCAAAAATAACTGAGCCATTCGTTTGGAAAGAAAATAGAAATATTGTAAGAATATTGTAATATACAATATTTTTAATACAGGTGCTTGTGCATATAAAATATAAAATTCGAGTAGTCATTCTTAAAACAACTTCTTCTATTATCATTATATTGGAAATATGTCCGATGCGGCATTTCTTTAAAGACCTTCGTCTGTTTTTATTTTTATTATTATTGTCCGGCGATTCATTGGGAACTTAGAAATTGTCATTGTATGTTCTTTTATTATTTGTTTATTTTTATTTAATTATTTATTTTTGTTTAATTACTTATTTTTATTTAGTTGTTTATTTTAATTTATTTATGAAAATGTTCAGTTACATATGATTTTATATTTATTTTTTTATTATTTTTTTTAAATACTATTTGTTTGTAGTTAGGATCATGATTACTTGTAGTTAATTGTTTAAATAGTTTAAGACATTTAATAAATGTAATTTCTTGAAGAATATTGTAATTCAATTATAATTGGCCACTTGGCTTGGAATTACAAAGAAATAAATGAAATGAAAAAATTAAAAAAAAAATGAAAATACAAAAAGCGAATTGAGTGTAATTGCCGTTTATCTGATTATGGATATTTTTGTTACTTTTCTTTACTATTGATTGGACCAAGAAATTTGAAATTTGTGTAACTTTACAAAATTCAATTTCACCTCCTTGTGACAAACTTCTGATCGCTCTCATTTTTCAACTGTTATAGATGTCAGTTTGTGTGAAATTTGACATCTATAATTGAAACTGTCATTGGTTCAGCCGTTTAGAAATCGCAATGCTATTTCCCCATTTCTTTAATGTTCCCACACTGTGCACTTTCTACTTAAATTATCCAACTTACCTCAACTGCAGCCGGACATGAACGCAACATGCCAATGCCATAGGCATGCATAAAACCCAAATTGTAATAAGCCAAAACGTGTCCAGACTGTGAGGCCAAATTGAAATACTTCAGGGCTAATTTGAAATCAGTCTTTACTCCATTTCCAGCTGTAAGAAAAATAATACCGTCAACTTGGCACATCACACAAAAAATCTCATGACTCACTGAAATACATATTTCCCAACATCAGCTGGCCATCAACCCAGCCTTGATCAGCAGCCATGGTAAAGTAATTTAAAGCCTTCAAAGGATCCTTGGACACGCCTAATCCTTTAAGGTACATTAAACCCAAGCCACTTTGCCCCACGGGATCTCCCAAATTGGCAGCTTTAGAAAAATACTAAAATGAGACAAACAGAATAACATGAAATTTATATACGAACATCGGCCGCAAAATATTTACTCACCTTAAATGCTGTTTCATTGTCAGCTTTGATATGCTCGCTACCCTCCAAATAGAGTTTACCCAAAAAGGCATAACCAATAGCATTGCCCGCATTTGCGGCCAATGTAAAATATTCCAATGCCTTTTGATGATCTTGTTGTATGGCTTTGCCACCTTGATAGTACAGCTGGCCCAGGCCTACTTGTGACTGCACATCGCCCTTATCGGCCAACAATTGATAGTAATCAACGATTTCAGTTTCTTGACTACCCGGATTCTCCAATTCATCCAACAGTCTTACTCGATGCACTAAAGGACCACTTGAGAATGTCACCTTTAACGCCACCTTCTTGGCGACTTTCTTATAGTACGATAGCGATTTTTCACAACTAGCCGGTACATTAATGCCAAATGAATAACGATAGCCTAAAGCCATTTGAGCATAGGTATGATCGCCCAAAGCTGCCAGCGTAAGATGGATTAAAGCCAAAGGTTGACTAACATTTTTGCCACCCACACCAACCGAGTAGAGGAAAGCAAGGCCCTGAAATAAAGCCATGAATTTTTTAGACATTTCTACAAAACGGAAGAATAATTTATACATATTTATCTAAATTTCTAATATGAGAGCTCTCTGTTTATGACTTTAGATGCACTCGCTTAGAAACGACTGAGAATTTACATTCCCAACTTTTGGACAATACAATGTTTTTGTCTACAGAGTACTCTGAACAATAGCCCATCGAAAACCTCAAAATAGTGAACACAATTTTGAAAGCAGAGAAGAAAACAAAAATTCGCAAAGAACAACAAATAAAAGCGGATATTACCATAAATTGTGTCTTTGCTTTTAACTGTTCTTTTTTGATGTCAAATGCACAAATAATTTCAAAAACAGGTCTTTAGGGCATTTTTCTGTAACTTATTTTCGTTCGTCTGATGCAAACTCTCCAAAATCACTCAATTATTACGAGAAATCGATAAGCCACGTGACTGCACATCGCCCTTATCGGCCAACAATTGATAGTAATCAACGATTTCAGTTTCTTGACTACCCGGATTCTCCAATTCATCCAACAGTCTTACTCGATGCACTAAAGGACCACTTGAGAATGTCACCTTTAACGCCACCTTCTTGGCGACTTTCTTATAGTACGATAGCGATTTTTCACAACTAGCCGGTACATTAATGCCAAATGAATAACGATAGCCTAAAGCCATTTGAGCATAGGTATGATCGCCCAAAGCTGCCAGCGTAAGATGGATTAAAGCCAAAGGTTGACTAACATTTTTGCCACCCACACCAACCGAGTAGAGGAAAGCAAGGCCCTGAAATAAAGCCATGAATTTTTTAGACATTTCTACAAAACGGAAGAATAATTTATACATATTTATCTAAATTTCTAATATGAGAGCTCTCTGTTTATGACTTTAGATGCACTCGCTTAGAAACGACTGAGAATTTACATTCCCAACTTTTGGACAATACAATGTTTTTGTCTACAGAGTACTCTGAACAATAGCCCATCGAAAACCTCAAAATAGTGAACACAATTTTGAAAGCAGAGAAGAAAACAAAAATTCGCAAAGAACAACAAATAAAAGCGGATATTACCATAAATTGTGTCTTTGCTTTTAACTGTTCTTTTTTGATGTCAAATGCACAAATAATTTCAAAAACAGGTCTTTAGGGCATTTTTCTGTAACTTATTTTCGTTCGTCTGATGCAAACTCTCCAAAATCACTCAATTATTACGAGAAATCGATAAGCCACGGGAGTCTATAATTCCATGTGTCTATAGAAAAGCACGGAAAGAGCTCGTAGCTAAAATATTTCTTTTATAGAATTCATGTAATAAATGAGTGATTTTAGATTGGTCGCCTCAGACGAAAGAAAACAACTTACAGAAATAGGCCCTTACACTCTTTGATGTAGTTCGAAAAATGCAATTGCTGATCTTATCGTACAAATTGCAACTAGTAATGAAAGAGTCAAGTACCCAACCTGAAATATAACTCTGTAAACTAGTGAATGATATGATAAGCAAATTTCGATTTATAGTAAATAGTTATACCAAGACGTTAAATCAAAGTATATGATGCTACCATAAAAGATAATGGAAAAGGCACCATAAACCCATCTTCCATCAAACCATATTCTTTGGTCTTGTTATGTTTTTCTGCAGCACCTAATTCAAAATTCTGCAAGCATTTGTCGTACAAGGGAGTCGAAGAGTCGGATATAAACATCTTTCAGTTTTATCAGTTATTTTTAGCAATGCAAATTTTTACGTAACGAGGTAAGACGCACAAAAGCATTAATTAATTCAAACTTCGTCTGTGCTTTGGTCTGACAACATAAAGCTTAGTGTTTTCGACGTATGGGGTATATCTCAAAAATCTATATCATCTCAAGCAAATAGTCATCATTTTTTTGTAGTCTCAGCCGATTATATGCAATATTAAATTTAAGCCTATCTGCTACACATATATTCTACATTAACCTTCATCCAGTCCGTAACCTTTTTGTCATACTCACCATATTCGCTTCGGGCACTCCCTCCTTGGCCAAATCATCAAACTCTGCTGCGGCATATTCAAAATCAAAGTCCATATAATGACCCAAAACTCGGGCCCAAGCCAATTCAGCGCGAGATTTGCTGTGTTTCATTTCTGCCGCTTTACGAATCAATGTGAAAGCAACTCGCTTATCCGAATTTGGTTTCGATAACATTTCCATGGCATTTTCGTACATACTTTCAGCTAAAGAGTATGGTTGCATTAAGCGAAAACATCCTTATTGTGAAAAATGAAAATATCTACTTACCTTCTATCTGTTCTGGCGTAGGATCAATCACTTCCATAGGTTCCTGCCTCGCCTCCAATACATCAATTTGCTCCTGCAACTTTTTGCGCACAACTTCATCGCTCCACAAACGTTCGAATATCGCAAATTTCAGCAATTTATTTTTTCCATCAGCTTCGGTGCCCTGAATATTGGCGGCAATTTGTGCGGCCGCCTTGGCAGCCTCCATTTGCTCATCGATATATTTAGCAGCTTTACGCTGGTTGCTAGGTATTTCATTGGGTTCTTCCTCACTTCCTGTCGAGCTGCCTGGTTCCGAAGTATCTTTCCCCAATGTATTTGAACTGCCCGTCTGCTCTTTGCTCAACGTCACCTTTTCCGCTGGTGTTAACTGAGGTCCCTGTAGTTCTGCGGCAGTTTCCCATTGGACAGACAGGATGATCAGCAAAACTCCGACGGCAATTAAGCCCAATTTCATTGTGCTGCTGCTGTTCGTCGTATTTCCGCTCTGCAAGTTGAAGAGAAATTGAATTGTGAATCAGTTGTTTTTCTTTTTCGTGTGTCCGTCTTCGTTGTTTTGCATTTTTTTGGACTGACGTGGATCTCACGGTTTGTTGCTGTGTTGTTCGCACCCGAAGATCTTCAGCGGCTTACCTGATGTTTATTATTAAATCTTGTGAAATGTACTAAGACATATATTATTTATTAATTCGTATATTATTATCTTTTTGTACCAAGAGTTAGTTTTTTTCACACGTAAGACAAATACATAGTTGCTGTATAAAGTCCTTAATTAAGGTAATAATTATTTAATTATATAAAGTAGTTTACTCCTTTTTTCTCACAACGCTGCGTTTGTTTATATGAGGGAAAATGTGTAAACAAAGCATAGTGTTGTATTTGTTTAAGAACAAGAAAACAGCGCTTTTCACACTGGCACGAAGGAAGCTTGCACATTAAGATTTATTTCATTTCATTTATTTCAACATCACAATACAAAAAAAAAAATAAGGCCAATTTTTATATATTGCGCACTAATACAACAATTCAAAAAAATAAATAACAAAAAGTAAAACTATTTTAAAACTAATATTATAAAAGTACAAAAATAACTTAGAAAGTAAAAAAATATATGTATATGGAAAAAAGTAATGAATGGCTCCCCAGCCAACAACAAAGATGTTGTACTACAGATTAAAAAAAAAAGATAATGGTAAACGCCCATATCAACAATGCACCAAACAACATGACTAATATACTGCTTAAGCATATATAAATGCACTAGGAATGATGAAGAACATACTCTAAATATCTCTGTATGAAGACATGAGGAGGGAATGAAAAGCTACGCAAATGAATAGGAATAGGGAGCTGGTTCCAAATTCTGGATACACGAACAATGAACGACCGATCAAAAACTGAAGACGAAAAACGAGGCAGAATAAGTTGTGGGTTACGAGTTGACCTAGAAAATATAAACTTATTATAAAGAAACTCTGGAGAACCAGAGATAATAATTTTGTAAAAGTAAATCGAGAAGAATTGCACAAATCGAAAATTTGTCCATACTACAAAGTCAAATTATATAGTTATTGCCGTAGCAGAAGCAGCATACCCCATACACGTATGCTGCTTCAGTCCTTTAGATCTGTTAACAGATATAGAATTTCTATCTGAAAGGCCTTCACAGAACTATAATTGGATTCCAAATTTATCAAGTGTGACGAATAAATAGAGTAGACTTTAATGCACGTAAGACACAGTGCTTCTTAATGGCGATTCACTGATCCAATGGTGTCGTCGATTTCTATGAACAGTGTGGATATTGAGCAATCGGACACTCTTGATGTTCTGAGCATGAATATACATTGCAATGTTCGTTGGACAAAACATGTTCTGATATGTCGAAAGAAGCGTTCCAGTGCTTAGGCTTTATAAAGTGGTGTAAGAAATACTTCATTCCAAACGATCTTCTCAATATCTACATTACGTACATCAGATCTAAGATGGAATAAAACTCCCATATATGGTCGGGTGCTTCCTTGGAGCTACTTGACCGAGAGTAGATAAGATAAGATATAGCTAAGGGTCATTTTATCATAGTCCGATTAAAGTGTCAATTAAATAACCGGGACATTAGTCGCGGTTAAACATTGTGATTTTCTCATTCAACGGTTAAATTGTTCACAAATAAATGTGTGAGTATGGCAACACCATTGATAATCATCAACTGTGCTAACTAAGCTGTTAATTTTATTGTTATTTGTATCAAAGTGAAAAAACTGACAGTACTAGGAAAATGATGGAAACATGCTTCGCAGGAAATGAAACACTTACTTCCTAGGCTGATGAGGACCACAAATGTTTGGAAGCAAACAAATTCAAATTCGGTACAAATTAATTGAAAATATTTCTAATACAACAGAAGCAAAGTAAATGGTTCACCAAGAAAAATCTTGCAGCATCTCTAAGAGAGTAGTAAACTGTTTTCTTGTTAAGCTAGTAAGCCCAATCAAAAGGCTTGTTCGATTGAGCTTACTAGCATAATTTTTGTATGGAATTTACTCACTCAACAAGAAAGTAGTTTACTACTCTCTTAGTTGTGTTGCCAGATTTTTCTTGTTAATCCATTTAAGAAAAACCAATGGGTAGCAACATTGCCACCTTATCAAGCCTCTTAATTGTAAGCTAACAAGCCCAATCGAACAGGACTAAACTGTCTTAACTATAAGCTAGTAAGTTCAAGCGAACAGGCCTATTATTTCCAATTGGAATGTTAGCACGGAACCCAATTAGAACTGGCAACACTGTACTGAATGTTTGTTTTGAGTGTTCCCTTTTACGGTGACATTCTGCATACGCTAACCTCTCATTTCAACATTAACTACTGCTACTAAAAAGTTTTGCCTAACGAATACAACAAAATTTATTAAAAATATATCGTTAATTATCTCAAGTTCAGGCAAAAATACTAAACTAAAAGATAAAATGTCCGAAAATAATGGTAAGCAATATGAGATGAATTTAGTGTGTTTGGAAAGCTAACACGGATGAACAGGTCTACGGTGCGGCGATGTGTCTCCAATTTATAAAGGACTCAATCATCACCAACCAACGTTTCTAAGTAAATTGAATAGTTATTATTAATATGTATCAAATTTCAGATAATTCCAACGAATCGAGCAGTCTCGGAAGTGATTCTATTCAAAGTTCTCGTTTGACTGGTGGCGGTAGTGTTGGCGGTGTTAATCCAGTAAGAGCCGGCGTTTTACGTCCATCTGTATTGGGGCCTTCGAGATTAGGTTCGGCTTTATCGAGCAGCAGCACACAGAATGTCACATCAACAAGCGATGCCCAAGACGGCGGTGCTAATGCTGCTGGAGGTTGTGATAGCGGTGGTGATAAGGCGGCGTGTAAATCAAATGATGCCCCTAGTAATCCATTTTTGAAAGATCTCAAAGATGAGGAAGACGAAGGACAAAATTCAGAGGCCGCTCCCAAAGCAGGCGACAATAAAAGCACAGACAATGACGATTCGGAAGATCGTGTAGATCCATTATCTCTATTGCGCAAAAATGGAATGGAACGTTCCAATCTTTTTGCTGCCGCCAAAAGTTCTATACCCTTAGTGGAAAAGTCTGGTTTCGTTTTTGGCCAAAATCTTCACGACCGTGTCGTAGGGGTAAGTATTATTAAATCGTGCATGTACTATGTGACTGTTTGTGTTATCATTTACAGGAAAATCTTAAGTCCGACAAACCAGCGACATCGAACAATGAGGAATCTTCGACATCAGCCTCGGGCGACTTACTTTTCTCCAGTGTAATACAAAACGCGGCCGCAGCGAAATCAACAGAGACTGCAGATGCCTCGGCGAAAGATTCAAATGCCGAAGTAAAAAGTCTTACTGATGTGGCTCGCGAATATGAGGAGAGTCGAGCTCAAAAACGCAAATATGAAGAAGTAGAAACGTTCACGGGCGAAGAAAATGAAATGAATATTGTTGACGTAAGCATGCTGAAAATATTAGCTTTAAATGATGATAACATAAACTCTTCTTTTAATTTATATTTCAGTTAAATTGTAAATTGTTCGCATTTGTTAATAGCAATTGGGAAGAGCGTGGTCGTGGAAGTTTGCGCCTTAATGATTCCAGAATTGAACATGAGTGTTCACGTTTGGTTTTCAGAACCGCCGGCAATTTACGCTTATTACTTAACACAAAGGTATGAATATTTATTCAATTATTTCGTATGGTCATTGGTAATATATTATCAAAATTCAAAATTGTTTAAATAACTGATCCTCGTGGCACCATTTGTGGATGAAACATTTCACAAAACGTTGTTTTTATAAGATTGCTTACCACCCTTCGAATATCAGAATTTTCTTTTATTATGTCACTAGTGCTAATTCAAATTACGTCATTATGTTCTCCGAGGAGTTAAATTTGATTACAACTTAGCCAAATGGAATAGACAGCGCCGAGGTACCGGAATATTTAAAAAAATTTCAGATTATAGTAGCAGCTTTTCCATCATGACGTTAGATCAAAATTAATTGTCATTTAATTATTCATTGCATAAGAAGTATAAATTTGAATTTAGCCTTAAACTCATTATATGTTACACCATCCAAAATGTAATATATGGCTTTTAGAACTTTAATAGAGAAAATCGGAGCGATATTTGAAGGGGTCTATATCAAAACAAGGATCCATGTGTTCGGACCCTATATATTCCGCCCTTACAATAGGACTTCTTATGAGATATACATAAGTCATGATTTGGAATTTTTGATCTACTTCCAATGGAAATTTAGCAACAGTTATATGGAAACTGTATGAAAACATGGTCCATGTTGACTTCAAAAAAGCCTCAATAAATTTATATTATAAAATGACCCACTTTTACAGTAGGTGAAATAAAACATGATCATGAAAGAAAATTGATCAAAATGTAAAATATGAGATTTTTAACTCTTACCTCTAAAATAGAACTATAACTAAAACAAAGAACTGTGAGCTACAGATTTCTTATTGAAAACTCATGGTAGACAGTAGTGGCTACATTTGCCTGTGTTTTATTTATTTATTTGTAAGTAGTAACGTAATTCGAATGCTTCATTTATTTGAAATGTATGTGTAGGTATCTTAATGTAAATCCTTGTAGAATTGCTTTCAAATTTGTTGTTAAAGATTATTTTTAAATGAATGAATTTGTATTCCTTTTCACAAAAGGGTACAAAACGGCCTCTACATTGAAGAGCTAGAGGGTTAAAATGTTTCTCGTAATAATTTAAGTACCCAGCAAAAAAAAAAAAAGACATGATGGAGAAGTGGTTAAATAGTTGTTCAACTAATGAAAATATGATATGGAAGTACTTCTTTTTCGGACGAATCATCATGATTGTTACATAGGGTTGTCATTGGGAGAAATGGGTTTATTTACAGATCCCCGTCACTTTATTCGAATGAGTGATTAGAAGCACTGCATGTTTGATGCTTACATGACATATTCTCATAGGAGAAAGTCATTCATTTTTGGATACGTTTAAGGGTGAACATTACAAATAGTTTCATAAAAATTAATTTTACTATTTTTGATATGCGGACAACTTATTCTAACGATACACTTCATATAGTTCCATCTTCTCAGTTTTGATAGTACATACTGTATTTTTATTGTGCAATAAAAATATAAGCAAAATTTACACTACCAATAGAGAGACTTTTAAAATCTGCTACTCAATCATCAATAATGTAACAGACAAATTTTTGATTTTTTTTTCAATTTCCATAAATTAAAGAAATATTAATTTAATAAATGTACTTCTTAATACTGGAAATAAATTTAGAATTTTAATTTATAATAAGAGATGACCTATAGTTTAGAAGAAAAATTCGCATTTGAGATGCTGTTTAGAATGAATTCTCTTGGATGCATGATTTTTGAGTAATGAAATTGTAATTCATTTTGAACTACTTCAATTCTTTTTTTGCTGGGTAATATTGCTAACTTCATCCTATACTTAAATATAGGTTTCTTATGCCAATTCATCATGAGAATGAACAAAGGGGGAAAATATTCATCCCCCCATATAAAAAGACCCCACAAGTAAACTTTCAAAACGCCGCTACATGCATATTCTCTTATTCTCGTGTTATTTTGTAAATTATTTTTTTCAGGGTTAGAATTACAAGTTATGAAAAATAAATGAAATATAATTGGACCTTTGAGAGCGGCTACGTAAACCAAGCATCCAACTATCTCGCTGTCAATTATTTATTATTTTTGTTGTTTTCCATACCATTAATAGTCTTCCAAATCATGATATCTTTCTTAATTTTACTAATTTCAGGTTTGGGGAGGTATGGTTGCCGAACGACCAAGTCAAAAATCTCTAAGACTAACTGCCATGGATAATACGGGTAAAATTAAAATATTCTTGGTTATGGCACGCCCAGTGGAAATCAAGCAATTACACAATGCTTTAGTCGAACGTATTGAGAAGCGCAAACTATCCCATCCAGATGATTTGTGCGCTGCTGGTGGTCCAGACAATAGTGAAAGTAATGGAGAGGAAGCAAGCAGTATCGATGCAGTTAAAATTGACGTGGAAGCAGCTGCTGCCGTAGCTGAGCCCGACCATGATGATTCCACAGAGCCAAGCCCTAAGAAATCTTTAGTTTCTGTCGAAGCATCGTCAAATGTACAAGACTCATCTGATAATTAATAAAAACGAAACTTATCATTACAAAACTAAAACCACACCACAAACAAGTATTTGCAAAATTTTCCATTAAATGTAACATCTATTTCATAATTTTTCATTAAATATCAATCAAAATAATTAAAAAAAACCGTAAGACAGATAAATGGTAACATTACCAACAATTTGGAATAAAATATTTCTGTTCTTCCCCCCCAAAAGGGACACACACATAAACTAATGCGAAGTTCAATTCATTTCCACCATACATATGGATAGTATGTGTATGTACGAGTATATATGAACAAATTTATTTGTGGCATCACTAGTTCATTGCTACCATTTATTTGTTACAGAAATTCCACCTTTTTAATAATTTTTAAATGCAGAGTTTCATTTGCAATGGAATGATTGTAATTATAATTTTATAGTTTGCTTTTATCATCTGATATGTAAGAAAGAAAACTAATTGAAGTTAATGAAAACAATACAAAAATGTAACATGTAAACAAGTTATATTTAATTTTCAAGAATAAAAGTATAACTAAAGTTTTGCATAATGTGCTCCTAAAAATATATGAAATCGGACAAACTATGCTTGCAGCAAAGATGGGAATATTAGAATATATCTTATGGCGAAAATACCAGAACAGAACTGTAATTTGCGGCTAAATGAGAAAACGAAACTATTAATTTTTTTCTCATTTGATTCGTTTCTTAATCAAACTTATTACAAAATTTCCCACTCCCAAAAAAATAATTGTATGGAATAATAATAGATTTTCTTCGCTTTATCTTTCTGATGCCTGTTAGTGGGTGGCAAATTAGCTTGGCAAATGAATTTGTCGCATTGAATGCAAGCGAACGTTAACGTTCGTCATCATGGCTATAAATCTTCACCCAATTTATGAAATTGTTTCTAAGAGTCTAGAAGCTGGGAATTGGAAGATCGTCCGAGCGACAATGGCGCAAGATAGATCCAGAATCCTTACGTCTTCTGAGGCTCTCGTACAGAACGATAAAATTCGGGCTAAGTCAGGAGGCTAATCACGGGATTCAATATCGAGAAATTACGATAGAAATCAATTTCTTTTTCTGTGAAAGAAGTATAAATTTCCAACAAAAAACGAATAGAATGTTGGGGCCTTCATTAGGGCGTACCTCAAAAAAAAAGTTCGCCGTACACCTTCGAATATGAAGTATTATTGAAAGGTAGTTTCAAAAAATTTTTTTTTTTTTTTTTTTATGCCGAACGTAGGGGTCGCGCTTTTACATTTTTCTATATAACTTCTGCATTTATAAACGGATTTTAAAGTGTGATACATCAGAAAATCGGCCTCGTCGAGACAAAAACAAAAAAAAAGATGTATCACACTTTAAAGTCCGTTTATAAATGCAGAAGTTATATAGAAAAATGTAAAAGCGCGACCCCTACGTTCGGCATAAAAAAATAAAAAAAATTTTTTTTGAAACTACCTTTCAATAATACTTCATATTCGAAGGTGTACGGTGAACTTTTTTTTTTACTTGTAACCTGGTACGCTCTAGCCTTCATATCATACATGGTTCTCCGAAGATAGAAGGTAAGACTCGTAGTTGTATCGTAGCCTGTAGAAAGATAAATCTGACATGGTCTACCCTCTACAGCGATGAAGACTTAACAGTGGTACCACAGAAACGCCGGGATAATCCTATACTAGTGTTGGCATTCATGTATCTACCGTAGGAAACAGACGACCCTCGTTCTCTAGTTAGCGTGTGCAAGAGCAAGGGCCAGGAATTTTTCATCGGAAGAGATGCAAATATACATCATACCACATGGACAGCACAGACATAAATAAAAGAGGTAAGTCACTACTTGAATACTTACTTATCTAGTTATTTGTAATAGGGACAATAGGCCCATATTCTAAAAAAACAGGTAACCGATTATAATATAACATTAGTATCGAATAGCGATTCAGTAAAAGTCTCTCAGTATAGATTACACTGTGCAACAAATGTTTTGTGATGGGTCATGTATAACATTTTCTCATGTATTTGGCTTTATAAACTCCAAAACGATATTTAAAATTATTTTATGGTATTTTTTTAATTTTTTACTAAAATTCCAATTCTCTCATTTTGGAAATATAAGTCCGATAACACCCGATTAAATGAGAAATTAAAGGTACTCCTGACAAATATTTTTTGAGTTTATTTGTCCCCCTAAGCCAAGACTTCTTTATAACTGTCCAAAAGTGTTCCGTCCTCCTCCCCAATCCACAGACATGAACCTAGAGTGATCAAAAACCCGGCTTTTTAGCAATGTCGGGTTTTTCGAAAAGTGAAAGTAATTAAAATGAAAATTAATCTAAACGGGCGCGGTTGCGCGATATTTTTATAAACTTTCTTTAAATTATTTCAATTTTAGAAGGTTTACAGACGATTTATTAACCATATTTACAGTTTTTCCAAGTTTTTACAATAACTGGAATATTAATTAAGTTCCAAGCATTCTTAGTCAAATTAATAACAAATGTTTTCCATATATAATTCAAAGTAAACTTCATCTTCATTATCCCAATCATAGCTGATCATCCATCAGCTATGGATCACAAGAATCACTCTTGTCTTATTAATTATCCTTTTTTAAGAAAAACAAAACAATATTAATGACGCTATGATTTTTGATGTAAATGAAGTAATGCGTTCTTTTTATACCCTACACCACTTCGTGGGCTAGGAGGGTATTATAAGTTAGTTTCGCCCCAAATGTTTGGAACACCAAGAAATAATCGAGCTAGACCCACCTTTAAGTATACCGATCGGCTTAGAATCACCAGCTGAGTCGATTTAACGATGTCTGTCTGTCCGTCTGCTGTCCATCTAAGCTTGTTCGCACTCTACAGGTCGCAATTGTTGTCCGATTGTCATGAAACTTGGCAGAAGTTATTTTTTCTGGCCAATGACCATCGGTATTGAATTTGGAGGAAATCGGTTCAGATTTAGATATAGCCCCCATACAAATGTCGCTCCCGATTTGACTTTTTCCGCCCTATAAAGCACATATAGTACCCGATTTTCTTAAAATTTGGCACAACATCTTATAATCCAACTAGAAACACCTATGCAAAAATTGGGTAAGATCGGTTCAGATTTAGATATAGCCCCCATACAAATGTCGCTCCCTATTTCACTTTTTCCGCTTTAGAAACCACATATTGTACCCGATTTTCTTTAAAATTGGCACAGCATCTTATATTCCAACTAGAAACACCTGTGCAAAAATTGGGTAAGATCGGTTCAGATTTAGATATAGCGCCCATACAAATGTCGCTCCCGATTTGACATTTTTCGCTCTAGAAAAGACGTATTGTACCCGATTTTCTTTAAATTTTGCAGAACATCTTATAATCCAACTAGAAACACGTATGCAAAAATTGGGTAAGATCGGTTCAGATATAGATATAGCCCCCATACAAATGTCGCTCTCGATTTCACTTTTTCCGCTTTAGAAACGACATATTGTAACCGATTTTCTTTAAATTTTGCAGAACATCTTATAATCCAACTAGAAACACGTATGCAAAAATTGGGTAAGATCAGTTCAGATTTATATGTAGCCCCCATACAAATGTCGCTCCCGATTTGACATTTTCCGCTCTAGAAACGACATATTGTACCCGATTTTCTTTAAATTTTGCAGAACATCTTATAATCCAACTAGAAATACGTATGCAAAAATTGGGTAAGATCGGTTCAGATATAGATATAGCCCCCATACAAATGTCGCTCCCGATTTCACTTTTTCCGCTTTAGAAACGACATATTGTAACCGATTTTCTTTAAATTTTGCAGAACATCTTATATTCCAACTAGAAACACCTGTGCAAAAATTGGGTAAGATCGGTTCAGATTTAGATATAGCCCCCATACAAATGTCGCTCCCTATTTCACTTTTTCCGCTTTAGAAACCACATATTGTACCCGATTTTCTTTAAAATTGGCACAGCATCTTATAATCCAACTAGAAACACCTGTGCAAAAATTGGGTAAGATCGGTTCAGATTTAGATATAGCGCCCATACAAATGTCGCTCCCGATTTGACATTTTTCGCTCTAGAAAAGACGTATTGTACCCGATTTTCTTTAAATTTTGCAGAACATCTTATAATCCAACTAGAAACACGTATGCAAAAATTGGGTAAGATCGGTTCAGATATAGATATAGCCCCCATACAAATGTCGCTCCCGATTTCACTTTTTCCGCTTTAGAAACGACATATTGTAACCGATTTTCTTTAAATTTTGCAGAGCATCTTATAATCCAACTAGAAACACGTATGCAAAAATTGGGTAAGATCAGTTCAGATTTATATGTAGCCCCCATACAAATGTCGCTCCCGATTTGACATTTTCCGCTCTAGAAACGACATATTGTACCCGATTTTCTTTAAATTTTGCAGAACATCTTATAATCCAACTAGAAATACGTATGCAAAAATTGGGTAAGATCGGTTCAGATTTAGATATAGCCCCCATACAAATGTCGCTCCCGATTTCACTTTTTCCGCTTTAGAAACGACATATTGTAACCGATTTTCTTTAAATTTTGCAGAACATCTTATATTCCAACTAGAAACACCTGTGCAAAAATTGGGTAAGATCGGTTCAGATTTAGATATAGCCCCCATACAAATGTCGCTCCCTATTTCACTTTTTCCGCTTTAGAAACCACATATTGTACCCGATTTTCTTTAAAATTGGCACAGCATCTTATAATCCAACTAGAAACATCTGTGCAAAAATTGGGTAAGATCGGTTCAGATTTAGATATAGCGCCCATACAAATGTCGCTCCCGATTTGACATTTTTCGCTCTAGAAAAGACGTATTGTACCCGATTTTCTTTAAATTTTGCAGAACATCTTATAATCCAACTAGAAACACGTATGCAAAAATTGGGTAAGATCGGTTCAGATATAGATATAGCCCCCATACAAATGTCGCTCCCGATTTCACTTTTTCCGCTTTAGAAACGACATATTGTAACCGATTTTCTTTAAATTTTGCAGAGCATCTTATAATCCAACTAGAAACACGTATGCAAAAATTGGGTAAGATCAGTTCAGATTTATATGTAGCCCCCATACAAATGTCGCTCCCGATTTGACATTTTCCGCTCTAGAAACGACATATTGTACCCGATTTTCTTTAAATTTTGCAGAACATCTTATAATCCAACTAGAAATACGTATGCAAAAATTGGGTAAGATCGGTTCAGATTTAGATATAGCCCCCATACAAATGTCGCTCCCGATTTTACTTTTTCCGCTCTAAAATCCACACATTGTACCCGTTTTTCTTTAAAATTGGCACAACATCTTATAATCGAACTAGAAACATCTATGGTGAAAGTGGGTAAGATAGGTTCAGATTTAGATATAGACCTCATACAAATGTCCTTTCCGATTTAACATTTTTTGTCGAACACATACATTTACAGGATGCAAAAATCCTTCCCGATTTCACTTTTTTACCGAATTGAATTACTTAAACTGAGGAAAATTTTATTTTATACAAGGAAAAAAGGTGAAATTAAAATAAGTTCAATTTAACTAAAAAAATCAAACAAATAGTTTTGCTTCAGAGTATGCAAAACTGATACCAAAAATGACAACATTAGATATTTCTAAAGAGTTTCATGTTACCTCTGCTATAAGGAGTTGAGCTATTACTCCATGATTGTTGCGAAGGCAAGATAGGTATTGAGAAATAAGTCTCTGCAAACGAACAAGAATTGCTTCTTAGATTAATATTCAATCATTTTTTAAACAATTTCAAATGATTTTTATAAGTTCATTAATACTTAAGTGTATGAAGAACTCAGCATAAATTTCTGTAAACATATTAACTTACTTTTAGGAAATAAACACATTTTTAAGTTAAAATTTCCTAAATGGAATTTTTCCATACAAAAAATTTCAGATTTTTTTCTCACTTAAAACCTTGGAAATATTCTTCCAAATAAGTTTGAATTTACTCAATTGTAAGAATTTTTTATTAGATCCAAAGAAATGATTTTAAGTAAATCTACTACCCTTTTTCTAGTAAATGAACTATTTACTATGACTTTGAAAGATGGAAACTTTACTCATAAATAGTTAATTTTCCAACTTTTTAGGAAATTTTTACTGGAGCGTTTGGAAACCACTCATATTGTATTGCCAGGATCTTCGAGAAATATTTTGATACATTCGTCCGACAGACATTGTCGGCAAAATTGCATTTCAGTAATCCATCTATCATCTATATGAATGGTGATGTAAGATTGCAGAAAACTGCTGTTATGCCAAAAAACAGCTGTAATAGCAGAAAAGTGTCTGCTGATAGGCAGCAGACAATCGCTGCTTTTATTAACAGACTTGTTCTCTAAGTGTAGAACTTTTTTTAAATAGTTGCTTGAAATTACATACATACATATCGAGGGCTTATATTCATAAGTGGCTATGAACAAACACATAACTTTTCAGGAGAGCGAAAAAAATGATTTTCTCCTTAATGTTGTATAGAAAACGCATTTTATGTGATGTACACAGTGAATTTAAAGATTCCAGCTTCATCCATCAGATTGGTCGCTTGTAACATATATGTAGCCAGTCACGAAAATCGAAAAAAATCCAAAATTCGCCGTTGCAATTCCTTATATTTTAACTTTCTTCACTCATAATTCTGAAACTGTATTTTAACTTTCTTCACTCATAATTCTGAAACTGTTCATACACAAATATTCCCCATGAAGTCAGCAATCACATGCCATAGAATTATTTTGGTATTCTCAATATAATAAAAAGTTACGCCGGTGTTTCTAAATATACTTTTCACAATTTTTGACTTTACAGCCACCATTTTTCCTATTTTAGCCTGATAACTGGGGAATCAAAATGCTATTAACGCGAAGTGATGGAATTTGATAGTACGATATGCCCTAAATCTAGAAAAATGTTTTAAACAAAATCGTTGTAGCGAATTATAACCTTCGGTTTTATGCTGCTCCATTGTTGAACTATTTTATTTCTATTATTTTTATGTTCATAGCCACTTATGCAATCACAAACTAACGTGCGAGGGGATATCCAAATCAGAAAATTAAAAAAATGCTTTTAGAAAAAAATCTTTTCCAAATTTATATGACAGATGACATCCAAATCTGAGAATAGTTTGGCATCAAAAACTCATTTTCGAGAAAATGGTTCATAGCCACTTTTAGATATAAGCCCTCGATATATATTTTGAAGAAATATTATACAAAAAACGATCAAATTCCTCGGCGATAAACCCTTCAGGTAATATGATAAATGCAGAAAATTGGATATGCCATATCAATATGCGAGGGGATATCCAAATCAGAAAATTAAAAAAATGCTTTTAGAAAAAAATCTTTCCAAATTTATATGACAGATGACATCCAAATCTGAGAATAGTTTGGCATCAAAAACTCATTTTCGAGAAAATGGTTCATAGCCACTTTTAGATATAAGCCCTCGATATATATTTTGAAGAAATATTATACAAAAAACGATCAAATTCCTCGGCGATAAACCCTTCAGGTAATATGATAAATGCAGAAAATTGGATATGCTTTTTGACAAAGTATGGGTCTTAATAGGATGTCTAATGAGTTTTGGGGTTTTTAATTTATATAGTACATGAGTAAGGATGTTTACTCAAAATCTTTATACGCATATTTCGATTAAATTCCAAAAAACAAATAATTGATATTTTAGAGTTACGTCTTCCTACGTAGATCCAAGTTACTGAATTTGTTGTTTCTCTTTTGAACAATACTAGTTACATATGTGCAAAAAATACTAACTCTGAAATATATTTGACATAAGTGATAAATATAACACAAATTTTAGTAAGTTAACACTCATTTCTTATTGTTTCGCAACTTTAAAATAGATTTTAAAATAGAGACCTACTCGCAGAGAAAAAATGAATTTCGTAGAAACGAAATTTAGACACGTGAACATCGTTTTTTTTTTTGGGAAAAATTAGTTTGTTTGCGGTAAACATGTCATCAGTTGTTGTAAATGAACAAAGAGAATAAGTTTATGTATATCAAACAGTTTTCTTCGTTTGTCGAAATGGATATAATTGCAAACTCCCCAAAACATTGGAAGTAACAGAAACCGTTGTTGTTGCATCTGTGATGAAAATAGGACACATCGGTTCAGATTTAGATACAGCTCCATAAAAATGTCCAATCGCAAATATTACATCTTAGCGCTCTACAAGCATCAAGCAAATAATTTGCTTTTATTAAGAATATTTTAGATTTCAATATGATATCATAGTGATTCTTTTCCACACTTTTTTAAAATTACTAAACGATTTTGTTATTAAATTTCCAAACTTTTATTGCAGTACACAATTAAAAGTTCATATGATATAGCTCTAGTCGAATGTCAAGAAGTGGTATCGGTTAATAAAAATGAAAATTTTCCGAACAATTTGGTGTCCATTAGCGAATTAGCACTACACAATCTTGAAATTGGCACAATTTGTTAAGTTTGTTTGTATTTTTCATAACCTTTGTCCGAAATTCAAGAAAGTGTCCACGATTTTTTTATGTAATTTTCGTGTTTTCATGATTTTACTACAAAATTACCATTTCAGACAAGTTATTTTAAAAAGACATTCATGTCGATTATGCACGCCGACGGATTTGCTGCGGATCGGATTGACTCGATCCGCACTCGACTCACTTTGTGAGGAAAATTGTATTATGTAATCCGTCGGATGACTGCATTACCAACATAAAGTCGATATTACATTACAGCTGTCAAATTGACATTTATAAGCAAATGACAAACAAAAGTAACCAATAAAGTGCGCTGACATATTCTTAGATTTGAAATTAAATAAAATAATTGAAATTCTAACATTTTATAATGTATTCATCAATTGGTTTTTTTATAAATTTGGAAGAAAAAAGTGGCAATACAAAAAAAACAAATCATTTAACATTTACATTTAATTTTTTCTCATCTTACCTCTTAGCTTCCATTAGAAATTAAAACAAATAAAAAAACAACCAAAAAGTACTTTATCCGCATCAAATCAGCGATGATTTTCTGTCGGATATTTTTGTATGTGAAGTGAGTCGCATGAGGAATACATAATACGAATTTTTCCGCAACGGCATTACCATCGGCTTATATAATACCAAAATACTCAACTGCGGAAAAAATCCGATCCGCAGCCATCCGTCGGCGTGCATAATCGACATGATTAAAAATTCTATATTTTATTGCTTCAGAAAGTCTAGAAGGTTTTAAAAAGTATATGTTCGAAACCTCTCTGGGGGGGTTTGAACCCCCAAAACCCCCCCCTGCGCACGGCCCTGTGTCCATATGTCCATACTTTGAAATGATTTTGGTATACTACTGTATAATTTGTATTTGTCTGTCGGACAATTTGATCAATTACCATATTATTTACCATACTCGTTAAATTTGACTGAAGATGAATTTAAAGCATATAAATTATATGAATATAATTTATATAATTTGTATGAACTACATAAATATTGACATATTGATTTGATTTTCTTCAAAAATGCATTGGTTGCTTCAGATATTAAAAACTAAAAAAATTATATTCTTCTATATAATTTGTAATGCGACTTTTTAAACAAAAATTCCAAAAATCATGTTTTTTTAATCTTTTGCGTCTACAAAGAGTATCATAACATCTATATTTTTTTCTTTAGAATGTTATCTATTAAAAAATGAAACAAAATACTTTTTTTTATTTTATATGATTTTTTAGAGCCAGCAAAAATAGAATTTTTTCGAAAAAAAATCCCAAATTTTTGGAGGATGTTCCAAAACCACTGTTTTATGTGAAAATCTGATTTCCAAATTTATACACATCAAAAATATCTAATCCCTGTGTTGTAGGGTATACAACACATGGTATAATGACATTGCTAAATCGACTCAGAAAGTGATTCTAAGCCGATCTCTATAATAAACGATAAACGGTCTAACTCGTTTCCTTTTGGGTGTTACAAACAAATGCACAAAGATGGGGATTAGGTTTTTTAAAGTTTTTGCAATTTTAATTCTTTTATTGATTTGATGGTGATTTGTATGGTAAAAAAATGAAAATAGTATAGCAAAAACGTAATCTACATTAAATTCTAAGAAAATTCTCCGAAGAAACCATGGGCCTAAAATAAAATCCTAATCCGCGCCTCTCGACTTGATAATTCATATGCCCGCCTTTGCCAAAAAAATAAATGTTAGAAAAAATAGCTTTTTCCAAAAAGAAATCGAATTTTCTGAATAAAATTGTTTAGTAAGGTGGTTCTTTTGCACTTTATATTTTTTCTACACTCAAAATTTTTTCATAAACAAATATTCACCCAACCATATAAATTTTCAATTCGAGAGACGCGGATTAGGATTTTATTTTAGACCCATGGTTTCTTCGGAGAATTTTCTTAGAATTTTATGTAGTTTACGTTTTTGCTATACGATTTAAAAAAGAAAAAATCAATCCGCCCTAACTTTCAACACAATCGCAGCTATCGAGGTAAAAAACCGTACCGCTTGACATGGAATGACTCATTTGTATTTGAATAGATTTTCGTCAAATTTGGCAAACCAGCTCATATTTTAACTAAAAACATCTATGGCGAAAGTGGTACTCCTTACAAATGACGAATATCCCAATTTCTGTGGGAGCTGTCACGCCCACATGAATCACCACCACTCAGTGGTTCAGAAACAATTTCATCGGCCAAAATTCAATAACTTTTGATCTAGTTAACATTTTTGTGTTCTGTAAAAAATTGAAGGACTCAAGAATTATTTTGAGGTATTAGGATCGGGTATATTTTGAAAAATTTGCCCAAAATTTACTATTTTTTTATTTCTCGACTTTAAAGAAGAGCAACATTTTTTTGTTTTTTGACAAATTTTGTTCATAATGCACAGAAAACAAGTAAGGAAAGGCTAAAGTCGGGCGTGCCCGACTATATAATACCCTACACCACTCCCTGCGTATTTACCTCGCTTTACTAAACCCAAGTGTTTCATGGGATCAATTTTATGTAGTTCAAATATTATTACACAGCATACTAAAGGGTGATTTTTTAAGAGCTTGATAACTTTTTTTTTTAAAAAACGCATAAAATTTGCAAAATCTCATCGGTTCTTTACTTGAAACGTTAGATTGGTCCATGACATTTACTTTTTGAAGATAATTTCATTTAAATGTTGACCGCGGCTGCGTCTTAGGTGGTCCATCCGCTTAGTCCAATTTTGGCATTTCCACGTTTTTGAGTAACAGAGACCCAATTGGTGCGAACGGCGACGAATCGAAAATTGGTGGTCATCATTAACACTGGCCGATACAGCTGCGATATTTTCTTCAGTTCGCACTCTACGTAAGCGTGTTGGTGGTTTAATGTCCAACAATGTAAATTTGGTGCGAAATTTAGTCACAATAGCCCGAATAGCCGCTTCAGTGGGTCGATTAAACTGACCATAAAATGGAAGCGCGCAATGAACTTTCTTAACAGAGCACGCATTTTGATAATAAAATTCAATAATTTGCAAGCGTTGTTCGTTTGTAAGACGATTCATGATGAAATGTCAAAGCATACTGAGTATCTTTCTCTTTGACACCATGTCTGAAATCCCACGTGATCTGTCAAATACTAATGCATGAAAATCCTAACCTCAAAAAAATCACTCTTTATAAATTCATCTTTAGTCACATTTAACGAATATGGTAAATAATTGATCCAGACAAATTCATATTATGCAGTAGGCATTCTTAGTTGAAATATGACATGATATGCAAAATTATATCGAGATCCAATGCACGATGTGCGTTCTAGAGATGTAATAGAGTATAATGGGGGTCCAATTTGTATGGGCCTATATATTTGACTTTCACAGTATGTCTTCTTAGGTGAAATATAATACAAAATGCAAAGTTTGATAAACTTCCGATGTAAAATGTGGGTCCTAGAGAAGTAATAATTAAAATGAGGGTCATTTGTAAGGGCGCTACATTAAAAAGTGGGCCTTTAAAGATAACTTTCAAATATTCTTTATTGAAATATAACATGATCTGCAAAATTTTATCAAGATCCAATGTAAGATGTGGGTTCTAGATCGATAATAGTATAAACTGGGGGCCCGTTTGTATGGGAGCTATACCAAAACACTGACATATACAGCTGGCTTTAAATATTTAAAATAGGTATTTCTAGTCTAAATATAACATTGTGTGGAGAATTTGATAAAGATCCGATGTAAAATGTGCATTTTAGAGCATTAATATGGTAAATCGGAGGTACATTTGTATGGGGGCTATATGAAGACCTATGTGGTCCACTTCCCCGTGAGCTGTTTCAAGTACAAATATAACACGATCCTGAAAATTTGGTCGTTATCCCATGTAAAATGTGCATTCTAGAGCAGTAATAGTGTAAATTATAGGAATATTTGTATGGAGGCTATATCTAAATCTGAACCGATTTACTCCAAATACAATACCGATCGTACTTGGCCAAAAAAAAGTAACTTCTGCCAAATTTTCATGACAATCGGACCACAATTGCGACCTATATTAAATCGATTCAGCCAGTGATTCTAAGCCGATCCGTATACCTTAAGGTGGGTCTAGCTCAATTATTTCTTGGTGTTACAAACATTTGGCAAAAAACTAACTTATAATCTATAATACGAATACAATTATTTTTATACACGACACGGTCTTCGCGTCTACTCTCAACTACAGCAGCTCGCTGTTTTTCGTAATACAGCTGAAAACTTTGTGGTGTGAGTCTTTCCATGATGGCTTGCCCAACGATACTGAACAAAAATTGACAAAGCAGTTTGTCTATTGAAAATAAGGTTTGGGGTCCGGGAATTCCCGGAAAAATTTGGGCGGGAATTCCAATTTCCCGGGAAATATTAAAAAAATAATTTATTTATTATGTTGATCAATAATTTAATGTTACTATATAAATTGGAATTTTTAGATGTATTTCAAATTCATATATGTATTTACATTACTGTCAATAATGAGTATTTGTTGACTATTTGTTTATATTATATTACTACAAACAAAACTTTTCAAATTCGCTAAATAGCCATATAATATCATGCCGACAATACTATGGCTTACATAAAGTAATTTTTCTTGTTTTCCTAGAATAATCGAATAACTTCTTCAGGAACAATTTACTTTACATATGTAGCCAGAAAGAAATGGTCTAAAAATAGGAATACAATAAAAATTGTTCGCCTGGAAACTTTCAAGAGAAATCTAATAGGAATATAAATATATGCTACGGTGTATTTAAATGGTGCTTTGTTAGAATTAATGACTGGACTATTTCAATATTTTTATTTTTTATGAATTTTTTAAATTAATATTAATTTTTTATGCTTCTATTGTTTTACAGTTTAGAATATTCCCCCCTGTTTCTGTAAAATATTTTTGTCTCCAGACGAATGAATATTCTAAATTAAATGCATCATATGAGTTATTTGCTTCCTTAATCGTTTTCAATTTTGAATCTAGTTTAGGTGCCAGTCACTTCTACCTGCGATATAAATGTCCAGTTCTGACGATTAGTCTACAACTTTTCAAGTTTATAATGAGAAAATGTAATTTATAATCGGAATATGTAAGTTAATAATAGGATGTAATAATAGGAGCATGATAATTCATAATCAGCACTGTAAATTCGTAATGTGAAATGTAAATTCATATTGCGAAATATAAATTCATAATAAGAACATACAAATTGATAATGAGATATATAAATACAAAATGAGAAAATCCAAATTGATAATGAGAAAATATAAATTCTTATTCAGGAATATATATTCATAAAATATAAATTCATAATCAGGATCATCATCTAAAATTTATAATCGAAGCTATGTATGTACGATTTTCTATGGATATTTTCGTAGAAACACATATTTTATCAATGTTCTCACTATAAATTTACATTTTCTCAATATGATTTTTTATTTTCTCATTATGAATTCATATTTTCCGAATATGAAAACGTATTTTCTGATTATGAATTTGGATTTTCTGATTAAAAACTTGTATATTTCAGTATGAATTGGTATGTTCCTATTATGAATTAATTGTTCTCAATGAATTATGATTTATATATCTCATTATGAATTGAAATGCTCTTATTATAAATTTACATTACCCATTATGAATTTATATGTCCCTAATATGAATTTACATTTCTCAATATAAATTTGTATGTTCCGAATATAATCTTGAAAAGCTGTAGAGTTAAATATTTGTAAAATGAAAAATTATTTGTAAAATATTTTGACAATAACATTCGTTTTTAATTTCTAGTAATATGACAATATTGACACACAATAAATGTTGATATTTTAAACCATATTGAACATACCTATAAATAAATTACTTTTTCCCGGGAATGAAAATTTTCATTCCCGTTTTCCCGGGAAATGAAAAAAGTCCGGGAATCCCCAAACCCTAATTGAAAATAAAACCTCACGATGAATCACCTGATATTTAAAAATATCCTTTTTTGATAAAAGTGTATGAGGGTACAGCAGTTACAATGCCACAACAAATTTTTCGAGGCTTTTGATTCAGCATTAAATATGCTAAAGAGTTTGCAGTCTGCTAAAATTAACTGCTGTTAATCAAAATATAAAAATAAGATACCGAATACAGATACAGACTGACGGCAAGAGCGAGTTTAGCTAGGTCGAGACAATTGGCATAGAATTAAAAATACAATAACAATGCTTTCTAAAAAGTATAATTAATATGCAGAATGGCTCCGTTTAATAGTTTATATCCGATACGTTAGAAAACATTGACTTAGATTATATTTCAGAAAATATATATATTTTATATAAAAAATGTTGATTTTTTAACTTAAATCCATAAGTGTAAATTCTTCTTAAGAGTTATTTGTAAGCGTATTTTTGTTAAATACAACTATGATAATGATGTTTAAGAGGATGAATGGGACTTTGAAATTATAAAATATACATAACAATTTTAACAAGTAAAAAATGTGCTAAGTTCGGCCGGCCCGAACTTTATTTACCCTCCACCATGGCTGTCGACTTTCGTAGAACTGCAGTGACAGTACAGGAAAATTTAATTTTTTAAATATGCCAAACCAAAGCAAATAAAAATATTGAAAAAATAATTTTTTAAATAAATATAATTTTTTTATTATTTCAAACCACGCTGGGCTACCAATACGATTATACTATATATATATCGAAATAATACTTCAAGTCAATTCAAAAAGTAACTATAAGGCAGCAATCTTCAAAAAAGCTTAAATACCATAAATATCGGTAGATAGATGATGCTACAGTTAGCTGTATTTCCATCTTATTTTAATTCCAAGATATAACCTAACTTCATGATTCAACCAATTTTTGCCGTAAAGTAAAGAAATACGAATTTGGAAAAATCTTTTTATTTTGCGTGTCTATGCAGTCAGAATTTTCGAATCCCGATTTTCATGATTATAGCTGCGGTCATTTGGTTGGTACCATTTTTTCCACTTTAATTTATTTTTATACACGAGAGTATTATGTCTTTGTGGATTTGTTTGTAACACCCAAAAAGAAGGAATATAGACACCCATTGTGAATTATACCGATCGACTTAGAATCACTTTTTGGATCGATTTAGCAATGTCCGTATGTTTGTCTGTTTGCCTGTCTGTCCATCTATTGTTGTAATCAAACTACTGGTCTCAGTTGTAACCAGAATAAAATGAAACTTCGCACAGCAAAGACGAACGCTATTTAATTTGAAGAAAATCGGTTCCGATTTAGATATAGCCCCCATACGAATTTCACTCCCGCTTTGACTATTTAAACTCTAGATACCACATATTTTAACAAATTTTCTTCAAAATTGGAGAAACATCTTATATTTCCACTAGAGACACCCATGGTGCTAATGGGTCAGATCGGTTCAGATTTATATATAGCTCCCACACAAATTTCACTCCCGATTTGAATTTTTCCACTCTATAAACCACATATTTTAACAGATCTTCTTCAAATCTTATAACGTATCTTATATTTCAACTAGAAATATATCGGTTGAGAATTGCTTGAATCTTTCGCTACTGGTAGCATTACGCTCGACTGTTGGCGACAATTTTCTTCTAAACTTTTCATTTTAATGGAAATTCATGTTGTATGTCTGTTGTATGTTATCCTATCCCTTCGATTTGCATCCAACTAATTAATTGGTTCATAATGTAAGGTGGTGACCATAAAAGTTTTGGTAGTTTTACTTATAGGGACTGTTTCCATTCGACCTTAAAGGGTGCAGGGGTGGCAAAGCCACTCCCGAAAGTTTGCCAAGCATGGATTTTTATACACTTCACGAGAGTATTATGTCTTTGTGCATTTGTTTGTAACACCCAAAAGGAAACGATATAGACCCATCGTTTATTATACAGTTGAACTTCTCTATTACGAACTTCCGTACAACGAAGTTCTCTATATAACGAATTTATTTCCAGAACACTGCAATTTCGTTAAATTTTCAGTATGTTTTGATCTCCTTATAACGAGTTTCCTTATAGCGAATATTTCTTTACTACGAATTTTTTCTACGCCCGTAACTCGAATGCTCATGCGTTTTTGATCTCCGTATAACGAGTTTTACATAAACACATTTTTCACTCTCACCATACACACACATATTTTCATTTTTTATTTGTTTTTGTGTGTGAGATTCACATCATAGACAACTAAACCGTATAGATGTGCCACCGCTCTCAGTGCTTTTTCTCGAGTTACACAAGATTAAGTCCGATGGTATTTCTTAACTGATTTTGGTGGTGTTTTTTAGGTATTTTCTTTTGAAAAATCAATTAAAATAATTCTATATTACGAATTTTCTATATAACGAATTTTTTTTGGTCCCCTTGAGATTCGCTATATGGAAGTTCGACTGTACCGATCGACGTGGATCACTTTTTGAGTCGATCTAGCAATGTCCGTCCGTCCGTCTGTCCATCTATTCTTGTAATCACGATACAGGTCGCAATTGTAGACACAACCAAATGAAACTTTGCACAAGGAAGTTTTTCGGTACAAAGACGAACGCTATTAAATTGGAAGAAAATCAGTTCAGATTTAGATATAGCCCCCATACGAATTTCACTCCCGATTTGACTCTTTTCACTCTAGGTACCACATATTTCAACAGATTTTCTTTAAAGTTGTCAAAACATCTTATATTTCAACTAGAGACACCTGTGGTAAAAATGTGTTAGATCGGTTCAGATTTATATATAGCTCCCATACAAATTTCGCTCCCGATTTGACTTTTTCCGCTCTGAGACCACATTTTTCACTTGATTTGCTTCAAATTACCTTGCATTACCTTATAATTCTACTAGATACATCTGCGGTGAAAAAGGATTAAATCGGTTCAGATTTATATATAGCTCCCATACAAATTTCGCTCCCGATTTGACTTTTTCCGCTCTAGAGACCACATTTTTCACTTGATTTGCTTCAAATTACCTTGCATTACCTTATAATTCTACTAGAAACATCTGCGGTGAAAAAGGATTAAATCGGTTCAGATTTATATATAGCTCCCATTAAAATTTCGCTCCCGATTTGACTTTTTCTGCTCTAGAAAACACATATTTTAACAGATCCTCATCAAATTAGGCGAAATATCTTATATTTGTTCTATAAACAGCCATGGCGCAAATGGCTCAGATCGGTTCAGATTTATATATAGCTCCCACACAAATTTCACTCCCGATTTCACTTTTTCCACTCTATAAACCACATATTTTAACAGATCTTCTTCAAATCTTTCAAAATACCTTGTATTTCAACTAGAAACACCCATGGTGAAAATGGGTCAGATCGGTTCAGATTTACTTATAGCTATAGAAATTCGTTGTTGGCCCCGGACTTTGACCCTGTCTGGTTGGTAACTCGCAGGGGTAAGAGCTTTCATATATATAAATGCCAGCCATGATAAAATCATGTAAATGCTACCCATTTTTTGCGACCATAAAAGTCGCAGGGGGGCCAAAGCCACCCCCAAAGGTTTGCCAGACATGAATTTTTTTTCTTTCCAAAAAACAAAGGAACATATCCTAAAAGTTAAAGCCGTGATACTTATAGTGTAACCAAACACGTTGCTGGCTCCCGGACTATTACATAACTTACAGAATAACAAATATACGTCGATGACGATCGATAAATCTCAATATTGATAACGGGAATACCAATTTACAATCGTCAACGCATGACGGTGTCATTTTAAAAATAATACTCCCTCTTAGTTACTTTATATTCATATGGCATGTGTTCCGTATATATGCTTAAAGCTTCAATATTGCGATTTTTCTTACAAGATATGATTATTTTTGTGGTTCTAAAAACGGTTTGCTAATTTAGGAGAGACAAATCTGTTTTCTCTTTTTCAGCCGGAAATCTGTTTTTTCTAACAAAGTCATTTTTGAGTTTAAGAAATGTTAAAGCCATTATAACTCGGCGTAACAGAAATTTTTCAATGAACAAAGAATTCAATTTAAAATTTCCCTTTATGGCGAACTAATTCTAAATTGGAAGGAAAATCATATTGTATCATATTTCGAATATTTACTTCAAATGGTTGCAATATATACAAACTAGCAAATGCCCGCTACTTCGTACGCGGAAAAATAGTATGGTATTGACAGTATTTTGTATCGGTATTCAAACTGTTTTTTTATATTTTGAAATTGCCTTAGAGTAAGGATATCACATTCAGCTTAAATCGTTTGTAAACGCTCGCAACTTTTGAAGAATCGCTACTTATTCAGAGGTATGTTTACACTAACTTTTCGCTACGCTTTATACGTAGTCAATAGTTTAATATATAGACACAAAATGGAAACAATTTTTCTACAAAAAATCATATAAAGTAGAAAATTATTTGCACGTTTCTTTCTTAAGCTGTGCAAATTATGCCCTCACTACAGAGTAGGAGCGTATATATCATTAGGGGTAGAAAAAAGTGTAACGCATTGAAGGAGAGATTTAAAACTATAAGTATGTCCCAAGTCCATTTCACGTTCGTCTGACTCGCTGGTATACACGATAGCTCTGGAAGGGACTTAAAGAATTTATTCAAACTCTACACATAGTACTATTTTCCCAAACTTAGTTTAAATACAGAAATGGGGGAAATTAATATACACCTTATGGTACCCACACACGTATATTCCATATTCCAAAACAAACGACCCGTACGTAAAATTAAACCTAATATAACTTCTATACTTTCCACTCAAATTGACATAAGCTTTGGTCAAAATAAAACTGATATAACTTCCATACGTATGGAATTCGAGATTTTAACCATAACTTCTATACCGGTGCGTGATTTGAAATCTGAATTTATAAATGGAAAAAACATTTTGTATCTATCTTTTATTTTGCCGGGGATAATGACAATAATGTTCACACATAACTCTTTCTGTGCCGTTTGTGCCCTTAAACATACAAATTTCGAAAAATTAATTTTTGTACTTGGAGAAATGTACACACCGAATTTCTTTTGATATTTTAACGGAAATCTTTGGTTGAGGATTTGTTATAAAGATAGTACTTTATAACAAATCCTCAAATTTGGTTGGTACCATTTGTACCACTTTTGATCCGCTTCCCCCTTTAAAGTACACATTTGATACAATCCAATTGTATTGCAGTATCCATTTTAATCGTTTTTTCCAAGTTCAACTTAAAAGTATAAATATTGAAAATCAGTTAATGTTTCGCGTCTACACTGTCAGAGGAATATACACACCGAATTTCACGATTCTAGTTTCAGCCGTGTTGTTGGTACCATTGGGATATAAAAAGGTACGAATTTCGAAAAATATATTAATTTTGTGTTTCTATGCCGAATCTATACCGAATTTCATGATTGGTACCTGTTATCCGTTTTTACCCAATTTCACACATAAATGTTTAAATTTATCAAGAATATTTTGCGTTCCAAATTTCAAGATTTTAGGCCCAGTCTTTTGGTACAATTTTTAACACAACCAACCCTTAAAATACAAATATCGGAAAATTCCTTTTTATTACCCAATTTCACTCACAAAAAGTACGACTTTTGAAAAATATTTTCTTAGTCGCATTCGTGCTGTAAAAGTAATACCCGTTCTAAATTTCATGATTCTAGGCCCAGTTGTTTGGTCTGGGCTGTGGTAAAATTTGTATCCCATTTAATCCCTTAAAATTACAAATTTCGAAAAATGCTTTTCTATCACTGATTTGCGCTGTAAAACGAATATACTTATCGAATTTCATTATTGTAGCGTCATCCGTGTTTTTGGTACCTCTTTTTATCCCCTTTTCCCCGTTTTCCTATTAAAAGTACGAACACAAATTCGGTCATTTTGCGTTTCTAATGGTTTTGAGGTTCCAAATTTCAAGATTCTATGCCCTGCCGTTTGGTCAGGGCGGTGGTACAATTTTTGTCCCATTTAATCCCTTAAAAGTACAAATTTCGAAAAATGATTTCTTATTAGTGATCTGCGCTGTAAAACGAATATACACACCGAATTTCATTATTGTAGCGTCATCAGTGTTGTTGGTACCTTTTTTATCCCCTTTTCCCTTTAAAAGTACAAATTTCGAAAAAGTCATTTTGCGATTTTAAACATTTTGAGGGATGTTCACACCGAATTTTATGGTTTCAGGTCCATCCATTTTATTGGTACTATTTTTATCCCTTTTTAATCGGGTAAAAAAAGTAACCCAAAAAGTACGAATTTTGAAAAATATTTTCTTGGCCGCGTTGAAGCTATATGAGGATTTTTTTGACCAAATTTTAAAATTCTAGTCCCAGCCGTTTGGTCATTGCGGTGGTACTATTTGTATCCCTTTTTACCCCTTAAAAGTACGAATTTCGAAAAACCCCGTCTTATCACACCTCTACACTGTAAGAGAAATATACACACCAAATTTCATGATTCTGGCTCTAGACGTTTGGTCTGGGGAGTGATCAGTCAGTCACTCAATCACGCAACTCTTTTATATATATAGATTCAAACTTCTGTTTTTGTTACTGATTCCGGTAATACAACATTAGGACTGATTATACCCTACACCACAGGGCATAATGACTTTGTGCATTTGTTTATAACACCCAAATCTCGTTTATTATACCGATCGACTTAGAATCGCTTTTTGAGTCGATTTAGGAATGTCCGTCCGTCTGTTCATCCATTCTTGTAATCAAAGTACAGGTCGCAATTGTTGTTAGAACTAAATGAAACTTTGCACAACGAAGTTTTATGGGATATGGACGAACGCTATTTAATTTGAAAATTTGAGATAATCGGTTCAGATTTAGATATAGCTCCCGATTTTAATCTTTCCGCTTTAGAAACCACATATTTGAACAAATTTTCTACCAATTTGGCTAAACGCCATATATTTTAACTAGAAACAGCTCTGGTAAAACTAGGCCAGATCGGTTCAGATTTATATATAGCTCCCATACAAATATCTCCTCCGATTTGACATTTTTTGCTCTAAAAACCACATATTTAAAGGGATTTCCTTCAAATTTGGCAAAACAACTTATATTTCAACTGGAAGCGGCTCTGGTGAAAATCGGCTAGATCGGTTCAGATGTATATATAGCTCCAATACAAATTTCGTCATTGAATTGATTATTTCCGCTCTAGAAATAACATTTTTGAATATATTTTCTTCAAATCTGGCAAACCAGCTCATATTTCAACTAAAAACATCCATGGCGAAAGTGGGTCAGATCGGTTCAGATTTATATATAGCTCCCAAACAAATGTCTCGCCCGATTTGGATCTTTCCGCTCTAGAAAACACATATTTTATCAAATCTTCTTCAAATTTGGCAAAACAGCCTATATTTCAAGTAGAAACAGCTCTGGAAGGAGCATATCAGTTCAGGTATATAAATATATATATATAGCTCCAATACGAATATTTTAACAGATTTCCATGTAATTCGGAACATCAGTTAATATTTCAAATAGAAACATCTCTGGCGAAAGTGGGTCACATCGGTTCAGATTTATAGCTCCCATATAAATGACACCATCAAATTTGAGAAAGCGTCTTATATTTCAGCTAGAAAACTAATGCTAAAAATGGGTCTGATTTATACATAGCTCTCATTCAAAGTTTGTGTTAAACTCCTGGTCTTCAAAGATTTTTTTTTTCAAATAAAAGCACTTCAAATATGGGCGGCGGCGCTACTTTGTCGCATGAGGTCAGTTCGCATAGTCCTTTATACTTCACATCAAATCTGACTGGCTGCTTATCAGACTGAACGTATCCCATTCCAACTCATCAGCGAAATACTTTCGAGTGATTCCATCCTTTTGGAATTTTGTTGCATTGATGACAGCGCAGACATACGACGAACCACGTCCTTCGCCCAATGGGCTACTGTTGCACTCTCGCATGGGGAAATCGCTCGAAATTGATTTCAACAATTTCAGCATTTCCAAAGCCATGACTGGCATTCGTATGATGTAGTGTCGTTCGTGGTCATCCCTGGCGATCAACTCCGTACACTTGTCTAGACCATAGAAGTAATCTATTTTTTTCAGGTCATCATTAATTCTCTCATCCAAGACGTGGACATCATCCATGTGGCCAATATGGCGAAAATGCTGACAGAAACTTTGAATGAAGGGACAACCGATTTGAGGCGATCTAATTGATTGTATCTGATTGGGAACACTGTACATGACCACCGTGTTTGCGGTCAAATGACTGCTATCCGTTGGATGGATTTGTGCCAAATCATCTTCATCGGCGTATTCCATATCGACTGGGCCACGACAAGCAATAAAAGCTAAAAGTTTGTCGACGTTTTCCAATGATCTATTGGCTTGTATGCGCCTCACAATGTCGTCCTTGACATTCAATTGACCGTCGTGGGTGTAGATGACATCGTCCGAGCCGCCATGTGACATTAGGAAGAGTTGAAAACTCTTCAAGGGACTAAAGTCTTTGTTCGCCACATAGTCAAGTATTTGCCTAAGTTCCTCCTGACTGCAGTCTTCGATGATTATATAGGGAATGGCGGCAATCTTCAGTTCACGTATCAAGTGGATGACGTCCTGCTGGCTGCCCTCTCGAATGCTGTGCGGATTGCTAAAGTAGTAGTTGTTGATGATGATGGCCAAGGCGGGATTTATGCTATAGCAGTACAGATCGGCATTAGGTGTGGCTATCAAGCGCTTGAAGGCCTCCTTCAAGGTTTCCTTTAACGGGCAATAGGGCTGCAAGAGTACGGCATAGAGTACACAGGCGTAGCCATGACGGGCAGTGTAGTAGTCATCTTCCATCCAGTGCAATAGGAGAGCATTGTCGATTTGACGGGCATCCTGCTCTTGGGGTTTACCGGCGCCTGAAGTCGTGTTATGATTGCCGATCGTAACGGCTATGGCGGACGCACCTTTTATGAACACCTCCGCCTGTGCCACGATCGATTTGATAGCTCTAAATTTATTTTGCGTATTTTTGGGTGGAAAGCTGTGCACAAAGCTCGTGGAATTTGCGAAATTCCTCTCATGCCGGCATAGTATAAACTTTGACTTGTATCGCAGATATCGATTTTCTTCCACGGCTTCGAGAATGCTCACTAGCAGTGAGATATTGTGGACAAAGATCACTACACTGGCGTAGCCTATGAACTTGGAATTCCGCAATTCACATAGAACCTGGGGATACTTCTCACTAAAGAAGTCTACCGAGAGCAAAGAGGAGAAAAATTTTCCGGTTACTGATTCGGCATCATCCCATTTCTCACAAGCATAGCTGGCCACAAATAGACGTACTTTGAGACCAGTTCCATTTACTGCTTCCGCGATCTCGTCGGTATTTAAACGTTCGCTCATCAGCCGAAAGGGATTTGGGTCATGGTCAATGATGTCCTTCGAGATTGGATTATATTTTAGGCTTCCTTCGAGGAGGAGTGGACGTCTTCCAGAACCATTACCTCCATTAGCTATTGTTTTGTCCTTTGGACTTTTATTGAGGAAATTCCAAACTCTCCCCAATGTCGATTTCTTAATTGTTGATTTTTCCGGCATTTTCATTTGCGTAAACAAAAGTGTATATATATCGTAATTTGCCGTGGGACTTACTCGAAGTCGCCGCCCGCGTTTGTTAAGTTTAAGATTGGCACTAAATGCATGCCTCACCGCTGTTATCTGTACATTACCTGGCTGTTGACTGATTAGGTCGATACGAACGACTGGTGAGCACAGTATGACTAACCCTATATCTAATTAAGTGACACTGAAGTGCTTTTTATTGTGACATTTCTAATCTGGCGCTATACAACTGGTCGCTTTATGGAAACCTACGGGACGTATGATTAGGAGTTTAGAGTACAGTTTTCAGTTAGTGACTACACTTAAAGAAATTTCCTTCATAGTATTTATGAAGCGATTTCATAAAAGGTTTTTCATAAATTTAGAGAATTTTTCAATAATATGTATGAAAAATTCATGAATGACATGAAAATGTTTCATACAATTTTTTCATAAACATTTCATAAAACAAAATTGTTAAATTAATTAAACTTAGTTTCATAAGATCATAGTATTAAAAAAACAATTCTTAAATATTATGAAATATGTCATAACCAATAAAATATTTGTGTTATGAAATGTCTTCATAAACATAATGAAGGATTTCATAGTTTTTATGAAATGTTTCATAACTTACAACTACACTTTTAGTGTGTCGACTTTATTCGTTGAATGTTAGCAATTCTCATTTGTACTCTGTTAACTCTGACATAAGTGTGAACCATGCTTTAGGTCAAATACATATTCATTGCAAAGACTCTCGTAATGGTGGTGTCTGTTGAAAGGTTAGTCAACGAATCAGACCGTTGTTTTGCTTTTTTGTTTATATTCGAAACTTCAGTATAAATTATTACTATTTATGAAACTCTTTCATATTCATTTCAGTTTCTTCATAAAATCTATGAAAATTTTCATAAATCATATTATGAATTTTTCTGACAAAAGTTCTTCGAATGAAGAACTGCATTTCATAGTTTCTAAGAAATGTTTCATAAATTCTATGACACTTTACATTGATTTGTGCTTTATGAAACATGTTTCATCCTTTTTATGAAACGTTTCTTTGGCGACTTTTTAATGAACATTTTCACTGAGGTTAAGACAAAATCATAAATATTATGAAGATTATTTTTTCAGTTTAGCTGACGATCTCCGTCAAGATGTTTTTATATACCCCCCACCTTGGAGGATGGAGTGTATATTCATTTTGTCGTTGCCTATGCATCGCAATAAAGTACATATATTTTAGAGCCCGACTGTATATTTCAGATCGATTATATATGCGACACTAATTTTAATATTCGACCTAATATTAAAATTAGTGCCGAATATTCGATTCCTTTTTGATTTGGATGTTTTAACAATTTGGAAAAGCAGTTTACATTTTTTTTTTCAAATTAAAGGCAATTTCAACTACTTTTAAAATGTTGAAGTAGTCTTTACTATTTGAATTATTTTATTTTGATTTTCGATATGATAACATTAATCGCTTTTTATAGCCTCCAACTTTGTCATTCCGTTTGTAACACCTTGAAATATCGACCTAAGACCATATAAAGTATATATATTCTTGATTGTCATAAAATTCTAAGACGATGTAGTCCGTCCGTCGGTTCGTCTGTCCGTCTGTTGAAAGCACGCTAGCATCTAAACGAAAGGAGCTAGGACGTCCAAATTTTACATAAATGTGTCTAATATTTAGTTGTAGATCGGTTGGGATTGAAACTGGGCGAAATCGGCCAAAAGGGAAAAAGAACTAAAAGTACCCATAATAACCCCTAATATTGTAGAGTATTTAAGCATATTTTTTTAATATGTTCAATGTGTACTTACTTGATATCAGAGCTGTTAAATTTCGATTACGATTAGTAATCAATTACATTTCTTTTTAAAAAGAATCGTAATGATTATATAATCCACTATTCAACAATTTCTGATTACTAATTGATTACGATTACAAATAATCAAATGTGTAGGCAACCACTTTTCATTATCAAAGACAGGCAGATCGTCAATAAGTTCATCTTCGGAAAAGGTATTTCCCACACCATATTCTCTGAATGAACAGAAAACATCAAAACTGACATATATTGAAAAGTCAAAAGTTTTGACAAACAGACTACTATGACTCTCATACCGATTTCACGAGAAACAAAAGTAATCACAAAAATCAAAAGTAATCTAAAATAGTCAAAAGTAATCTTTTAAAGTAGTCGAAATTTTTGTTTATTTTTGATTATTTTTCAGTAATCGCAAGTAATCCTGATTATTTTTTGATTACTTGTAATCGTAATCAATTACTAATCGTATAAAACTGAATATAATCGTATTGTAATCATTACTTCTACTTTAAATAAAAAGTAATCTAATTACTAATGATTACGATTACTAAAAATTACTTAACAGCTCTGCTTGATATTGGGTATGCGCATTCCCCCTATAACAACATGTAAGGAAAGGCTAAAGTCGGGCGGTGCCGACTATATGATACACTCCACTCTCTACCCGAATACAATTCAATTCGGTAAAAAAGTGAAATCGAGGAGGATTTTTGTATGTGTCCTAATCATAGACCGATGTGACCTTGACCCACTTTGTCAAATCGAGAAGAATACTTGTATCGGGACTATAACCAAATATGAAACGAACCATAGATGCTTCTAGTTAAAGTATAACGTGTTATGGAAAATTTGAAGAAAATACTTGGTGGGCGCAAAAAGTCAAGTCGGGACCGAAATTTGTATGGGAGCTATATACAGATGTGAACCGATCTAACCCATAGTTGTTTCAAGCTCAAATATAAGATAATTTACCAAATTTGAAGAAGATCTGTTAAAATATGTAGTTTCTAGGACGAAAAATGGGTAATCGGGGGCTAAATTTGTGTGGGAGCTATATATTGATCTGAATCGATCTGACCCATTTTTAACATAGGTGCTTCTAGTTGAAATATAAGATATGTTGCCAAATTTGTTAAAATATGTGGTATCTAGAGAGGAAAAAGTCAAATTAGGAGCTAAATTTGTATGGGAGCTCTATATAAATCTGAACCGATCCGCCCCATTTTCACCATGGGTGTTTCTAGTTAAAATATAAGGAATTTTGCCAAATTTGAAGAACATCTGGTAAAATTTGTGATTTCTAGAGCAGAAGAATTCAAATCGGGGGCGAAATTTGAATGGGAGCTATATATAAACCTGAACCGATCTACGCTATTTTCAACATAGATGTTTCTAGTTGAAACATAAGATGTTTTGTCAATTTTGAACAAAATCTGTTAAAATATGTGGTATCTAGAGAGGAAAAAGTCAAATAAGGAGCTAAATTTGTATGGGAGCTATATATAAATCTGAACCGATCCGCCTCATTTTCACCATGGGTGTTTCTAGTTAAAATATAAGGAATTTTGCCAAATTTGAAGAACATCTGGTAAAATATGTGGTATCTAGGTGAATATAGTCAAATCGGGAGTGAAATTCGTATGGGGGTTATATCTAAATGTGAACCGATTTCCTTCAAATTGAATAGCTTTCGTCCTTATCCCGAAAAACTTCGTTGTGCAAAGTTTAATTTAGTTCTGGCTACAATTGCGACCTGTACTCTGGTTAGATGGACAGGCAGATGGACAGACAGACAGACATTGCTAAATGAATTCAAAATGTGATTCTAAGTCGATCGTTATGATTAACAACGGGTCTATCTCGCTTCCTTTTGGGTGTTACAAACAAATGCACAAATACATAATACTCTCGTGGAGTGTATAAAAACGTGCAAAAAGGGATACAAATGGTAAACTACAACAGCTAGAAACACGAAATTCGGTGTGTACATTCCTCTAGTTGAGTAGATAAATAATCACCCTTATCTCGAATAATACGTGGAATATTTGTTCCCTAAATTTAGTCACTTCACGCGAAGTGGAAAATTCTATCGTGAATAATAGGGAACAGTTTGTTCACTTCGAATGAATCGAAAATTAACAGCTGTTCAAAATTAATAAGTGAACATAAAAAACCAGAAGAAGAATAAAAAGTGTTTTATTTTTCAAAGTTCAGGTTTAAAATATAAATTAAATGTTTAGAATGGGAATTATTCTTTTATTAGAAGAACAAGAAGGTTGTATAGAACAGCGAGCTCTTCGGCGAAGTTTGAGAGATGCATCAAATCCTTTGGAGTTGCCTGATATACTGTAAGTATTCTTAGCAGCATATTTTTTTTTTTGTATAAATCGTTTTTTATATTTATTCAACATTACAGAGTAAACAAGCGGCTTTTACATACCTCTTGAATGTACTGGACAGAGGGTGGATATCAGAAAGGAGTTGGTAGAGATCATGAAGTCGGAATGGCACAGTCTAGCTTCAGCGAAGTACTCGCCGAAGTTTTGATTACATTAGAATCAAAAATTTGTCGCGAGTGGATAACTTATCAAAACGCAAGAGGAAGGGAGAATTATTGCACAGGATTTCTACTCTAAATTTGGTACACATGTGAATATCGTAGCACCAAAGACAAATAAGCACTTGTACTTCAACAGAAAAGGACATTTTAGCTTAAAAGTGACGCTCGTACGCCTCCGACTTTATTTTATATTTTCCCGATGTAATCAAATATATGTTTTAGATATGTGATAGTAAAATGAGGATAAGATTCGTTGATGGAACACATCCTGCAGCTTGTCACGATTCCTTTGTGTGGAGTACGAGTTCCTTCAGAAATGCAATGGAACAAGACTATCTGCAAAGTGGTTATTAGGTGAATATATATCTATACATATTTAACCTCATATATCACATCAACTTTTTTAGGTGATGGCGGATACCCCATGGAGCCCTGGTTGTTAGTGCCATATAGAACTCCTGCAGCTGGCTCTATCAAACAGAAATTTAATGATGTCCATGGTAAATGTCGAAACATCATAGAAAGGACAAATGGAGTTCTTAAAAATAGATGGAGGTGTTTGCTCGGAGCTAGGGAGCTCTACTACGAACCAAGGAAAGCCGTAAAAATTATAAATGTATGTGTCGCTCTGCATAACATTTGCATTGGCTATAATTGCGATTTTATCAGTGAAATTATAACTGAAGAGGATAGCAACGAGCCCGCCATGATTGAAATTAACTATTCAACCGAAGATAGAGATGGGCGCGACTCACGTGAATTGCGTGAATCACGTGATTCACGCGTGATCGTGAGCAAAATTATTTTTACTCACGTGAGCGTGCGTGAACGTGAGTAGATAAAAATTCTTCGTGCGTGATTCAATTTTTTTCCTTCGTGAGCGTGCGTGAACGTGAGTCAAAAATCACTCACGCGCCCATCTCTAACCGAAGGCACCAGGTATCAGGATGCAGCAGAACGCATTCGTACTAACATAACAAACTCCTTGTAGTGTATCTTCAATATATTATGTTGGTTTTAAAAACCAAAAATATTAAACTATTAGAACAAAGAATTCAGTTGTTTTCTTAAAAGTAGATTTTAGGCATACATTAAAAAAATAAGAGATCATTATTTAAAACAAAAAATTCTGGAGATTCTTAAAACTACAAAAAAAAAAATATTTTTTTAACTGATCTGCTCCTGTAAAATTTTTTAGTTTAGTTTAAGATTTGAAGACAAAAATAACAACTTACATGATGAATCCGTTGTGTTCGCTAGCAAAAATAAAGTGACAAATCGAAGTGAAAAGGGAAAAATAAGGAATTTTTTCGAACAAGGGAATTATTCAGGGAACAAAATTCCAATTGGCGAAAAGTGAACACATTTTGAGGGAAATTTTATAATTATGGTAAAAATGGTATCAACCAAACGGCTGCACCTAGAATAATGAAATTCGGTGTATACATTCCTCTGATTGCGTAGACACATGAAATAAACTGATTTTTCAAAACTGGTAGTTTTTGGGGTTAAAATGGAAAAAGGGAATAAAAATAGTACCAACCAAATAACCGCAGCTAGAGTCATGAAATTCGGAGAATACATTCCTCTGACTGCGCAGACACGAAAATAAAAGGTTTGTTTTTCCAAATTTGTACTTTCAAGGGATACTACAGCTAGAATGATGAAATTCGGTGTGTATATCACTCTAATTGCGTAGACACGTACAATAAAGAGATTTTAGAAAGTAGTGCTCTTAAGGGCGTAAAATAGGGAAAAGGGGCTAAAAATGGTAACATCCAAATGGCCGCAGCTAGAATCATGGAATTCGGTGTATACATTCTTCCAAAACTGGTGTTTTCATCTCAGACCGACGGTTTTTAGAAAACCGGGAAACCCGAGTTTTTTATGTCAGTCTCAACCGGTCAAAAAAAAACATCTTTTTCGGTGAGAATTTGTTTATTATTACGAGTCTCACAGAACGCTTTTTATTAGGGGAAGCAAATTAACTAAAAAAAAAACTTTACGAACATTGCAAATTTGAAGTAGTCTAAAATAAAAATACGCATAATCTTTGATTTTTATTTCAAACATATAATTTATTTTCTTATTTTTTATGTAGATTACCCACTTTAGCAAGACATAATTTGTAGTTTTTACTGTGTTAACACCTGTTCTAAACTGATATTTTTGGAAAAATAGTTACAGTACGAAAAGTAATGATGGAGTTTCTCTTTGAACTTAAATTTAAAAAATATATTATTAAACAAGTAAGAAAACGTCAGTCGGTTAAACCGACTTATGTATATATACCCTCACTCTCAGAGAACATATCTATGGAAATTATAATAACTTAAATTTGACGAAGGGCCGGATGATTTGTGTGGAAGGTACTAGAAGGTTCATGGCATTTGGTCCTAGCTTCCGCAGTTATAAAACATGATCAAATACCAAATCATAGTGGATTCCATGCACCAGTATTATTTTTGATTTTAATCTATGATTAATTTTACCTGGCAGCCTTGCCTTATAAGCGTGGTTTGAAATAATAAAAGTATTATATTTATTTATAAAATTGGTTTGGTTTGGCTATATTAAAAAAATATATTTTCCTGTAATATAATCTATACCCTGTGGTGTAGAGTATAAGAAGGTCGTATTTGAACTAGATAATATTCTATACAGCTATAAGAGAAGAATATACAAATTTCATACTTCTATCCAGAGCTGCTAAATTTCGATTACGATTAGTAATCAATTACATTACTTTTTAAAAAGAATCGTAATGATTATATAATCCACTATTCAACAATTTCTGATTACTAATTGATTACGATTACAAATAATCAAAAAATAATCAGGATTACTTGCGATTACTGTCGTAAAAACTGTACAGAGTATCCACAACTCTGCTGGTTATGCTGTCAATAGTTAATTCCGGCAATTCTGGGCTTAATCTCTGCAAAACATTCAACCATTTCGTTTTGATGCTTGGCGTTAGCACTGTTGCCGTAATTGCGATATATGCCTCAGGGTGCAACATGAAATATGGTTGAAACCTTTGTCTCAATCTATGTTCCATTTTCATAATTACAGAGGATAATGGTTGCAGCTTCTTGCTTGTGCTTAGTTTATGCAGCTTATTGCACAGTGTCACAAGAGTCGGTATTAATAATCCTGTGGTTAATAAAATTAATATATTTAATATTTCATCGAAACACAATATAAAGGATATCAAATGCATATAGAAGTGATACATTTTTGTATGTAGTACAATAATTTATAAATTTACTAGTCGTACCATAATATACGTTGTTTTCTCCTTGAAGAAAGTCCAGCGCCTTAGCAATTGGTATCATTACCAACACGTACATCTCCAGGTACTGTAAGTCTCCTTGTGAGAAATTTGGCAAAGACAGCATATCGCACAGACAATTTAACTGTTCTTTATAGCAGAGTAGCTTCTTAACTGCATGATATAATGAGTTCACAAAAAATCAAAAGTAATCAAAAGTAATCTAAAATAGTCAAAAGTAATCTTTTAAAGTAGTCGAACTCATTCTTGATTACTTTTGATTATTTTTCAGTAATCGCAAGTAATCCTGATTATTTTTTGATTACTTGTAATCGTAATCAATTACTAATCGTATAAAACTGAATGTAATCGTATTGTAATCATTACTTCTACTTTAAAAAAAGTAATATAATTACTAATGATTACGATTACTAATCATTACTTAACAGCTCTGCTTCTATCTGTATTTGTAAGAAAATTTGAACACAAACTTTGAGTGGGAGTTATATATAACTCTGAAGTGATCAAACCCATTTTTAGCATAGGGTTTCTAGTTGAAATATAAGGCGCTTTCCCAAATTTGATGGAAATCTGTTAAATATGTGGTCTCTAGAGCGGAAAGAATAAAATCGGGGGAGTCATTTATATGCGAGCTGTATATAAATCTAAACCGATGTGAACCACTTTCACCATGGATGTGTCTATTTGAAATATTAGCTGATCTACCGAAATAGAAGAAAATAATCAATTCAGTGGCGAAATTTCTAATGGAGGTATATATATATACATATATCTGAAGCGATCTGACCCAATTTTACAAAAGCTGTTTCTAGTTTAAATATAGAGCGGAAAACTCAGTTGCAATATTAGTATTGATGCTATATATATATATATATATATATATATTATATATATATGCTATATATATAATATATATATATATATATATATATATATATATATATATATATATATATATATATATATATATATATTCCGCCCATTCATTCATTTGTAAATCACTTCAAAGATTGTGTCTTCGAAACAACTTTAAAGACGCCCTAAAATACCATCCTACGGCCGTAAATATATATATATATATATATATTCCGCCCATTCATTCATTTGTAAAGCACTTCAAAGATTGTGTCTTCGAAACAACTTTAAAGACGCCCTAAAATACCATCCTACGGCCGTAAATCGGTGTTATCATTTTGAGGCTTTCAGAGCGCTTTATTCTTGACAAACAATGCAAAGTTTGAATTGATTCCTTAACGCCTTTCGAGAGTTATCTTGTACACCAGCCAGCTAGACAGACGGGCGGACGGACATGGCTCAAACAGCTTAAAAAGTCGTGAAACGGATTTGGTCCAAACATACTTGCGGTCTTAAGTCACTCCTCCCTCCTACTCTGTAGAGTGAGGGTATACAAATACACGGGAAATTGCGATTTTTAGAGTTGATTTCAGTATCGTTTAGCTCACAGATGGCTTGACTCAGCGACGTAATATTTTGCAGATCAGTATCCAAATTGTTCAGAGTAATTTTTTTGTGACCCCTCCTAATGTATACACGGGGCATAAAGCTATTTTTCGAAACTGAAAAGGGATACAAATGTTATCAACCAAAGAGTTGCAGTTATAATCCTGAAATTTGTACTTTTAAGAGGGGCGGGAGAAAAAAGGGATAAAAATGGGATTTTACGAATTTTGTGATTTTAAGGGAAAAGGGATAACAAGTTTACCAGTCAAGATATTGCAGCCAGAATCATGAAATTGCGATGTAACATTTGCGATTGGACATTTTTATGGAGCTGTATCTAAATATGAACCGTGTGATGTGTCCTATTTTCATCACAGAGGCAACAACAACGGTTTCTGTTACTTCCAATGTTTTGGGAGTTTGCAATTATAATACAAATCCATTTCGACAAATGAAGAAATGAGTTTTAACTTACTAAAATTTTTGTTATATTTATCACTTATGTAAAAATATTTTTCAGAGTTAGTATTTTTGTGTACATATGTAACAAGTATTATTCAAAAGAGAAACAACAAATTCAGTAACTTAGATCTATGTAGGAAAACGAAACTCTAAAAAACCAGTTATTTGGTTTTTTGGAATTAAAATTTCTAGTTGTTTCTTCTTGCATTTCATCGAATACAAAAAACTGTATTTGTTAATTGAATTTATACATATTTAAGATTATAAAAATTAAGAAACATTTCCAAATATTTTTTATTTAATCGGAATATGCGTATAAAGATTTTGAGTAAACATCCTGTTACTCATGTCCTGTATAAATTAAAAACCCCAAAACTCTTTAGACATCCTATTTAGACCCATACTTTGTCAAAAAGCATATCAAATTTTCTGCATTTATCATAGAAAAAATGCGGGACTTAAGTTTATCGCCGAGGAATTTGATCGTTTTTGTGTGTAATATTTCTTCAAAATATATATCGAGGGCTTATATTCAAAAGTGGATATGAACCATTTTCTCGAAAACGAGTTTTTGATGCCAAACTATTCTCAGATTTGGATGTCATCTGGAAAATTTGGAAAAGATTTTTTCTAAAGCGATTTTTTTAATTTTCTGATTTGGATATCCTCTCGCACGTTAGTTTGTGACTGCATAAGTGGCTATGAACATAAAAATAATAGAATCAAAATATTTCAACAATCGAGAGCAAAAAACCGAAGGTTATAATACGCTACAACGATTTTGTTTAAAACACTTTTCTAGATTTAGGGCATATCGTACTATCGAATTCCATCATTTCGCGTTAATAGCATTTTGATTCCCCAGTTATCAGGCTAAAATAGGAAAAATGGTGGCTGTAAAGTCAAAAATTGTGAAAAGTATATTTAGAAAAAACCGGCGTAACTTTTTATTATATTGAGAATACCAAAATATTTCTTTGGCATGTGATTGCTGACTTCATGGGGAATATTTGTGTATGAAAAGTTACAGAATTATGAATGAACAATGTTAAAATATAAGAAATTGCAACGGCGAATTTTGGATTTTTCATCAATTGCAGCGATTTTTCGCGACTGGCTACCAATCTGACGGATGAAGCTGGCATCTTTAAATTCGCTGTGTACATCACAGAAAATGCGTTTTCTATACAACATTTTCAAGATTTCATGCAACAAGTTATGGAGTTTACAATAAATCGTATTCTTATTTCAACAATTTTAAACATACAAAAGTCGCTATGAACCATGGAAACGCGAATAATTGGAAATTTCGAAAACTTTTTAATCGTAGCAATTAGGTAATCCTTTTTAGATTAAACTGTAGAAGAGCGATTAACAATTTCTCTTCAAATTAAAGAGAAAATCAGTTTTTCAATCTCCTGAAAAGTTATGTTTTTTTCATAGCCACTTATGAATATAAGCCCTCGATATGTGTGGATGTAATTTCAAGCAACTATTTAAAAAAAGTTCTACACTTAAAGAACAGTCTGTTAATAATAGCTGCGATTGTCTGCTGTCTATCAGCAGGCACTTTCTGCTGTTACAGCAGTTTTTTTTGCATAACAGCAGTTTTCTGCAATCTTACATCACCATTTACACTGCCAAAGTGTTTGCAGTCTGCTAAAATTGGCTGTTTTTAATTAAAATATTAAATAGATAAGCGTTCATAAGCGAGTTTAGCTCGAATTTTCTTTTATATTAGCTTGGGACAAAATGCGTATCATATATATTGCTAAAAACAGCAAACGGCTGTTTACCATCTCAGCAGATACAGCTCTGCTGTCTCTTTTTAACAGCAGAAAATCTGCTCTTTCAGTAGACTTTCTGCTTTCTTTTACTGACATATTACTTTGAATGTACTGATAGATGGAAAAAATCTGAAATTTTTTGTATGGAAAAAATTAAAATTTACTTTAACTTAAAAAAGTGTTTTTTTTCCTAAAATGAAGTTAAAATGTTTACTGAAATTTATGCTGTGTTCTTCATACATTTAAATATTAATGAACTTATAAAAAACATTTGAAATTGTTAAAAAAATCTTCAATATAAATCTAAGAAGCAATTCTCGTTCGTTTGCAGAGACTTATTTCTTAAATACTTTATTAATTATTCTAAACAACCACCTATCGCCTATCTTGCTTTCGTAACAATCATGGCGTAATAGCTCAACTCTTTTGAGAAATATTTCATGTTGTCATTTTTTGTATCAGTTCTGCATACTCTGAAGCAAAACTATTTGTTTGATTTTTTAGTTAAAAAGAACTTATTTTAATTTCACCTTTTTCTTGTATAAAATAAAATTTTCCTCAGTTTAAGTAAAAATCTACTCGTTTTGAGGAAAAAATCAGCAAAATTGTCCTCAGTTTGAGTAAAAAATTACTTGATTTGAGTAAAGATTTACTTAGTTTTAGGAATTTTTTTTCAGCAAAATTTTACTAAAATTTACTTAGTTTTAGGAAAATTTTGCTTAAATTTAGTAAAAAATTACTTGTTTTTTGGAAAAATTTACTCAGATTTAGGAAAATTTCAGCAAATTTCTACATATTTAGTAAAAATGTACTTGGTTTCATAAATTTTAGTTAATTTATCTCATTATAGGGAACATTTTTTTGAGTGTAGATGAAAACCCCCCCCCAGAGGAAAATCCTGCGCACGGGCCTGGATATAGCTCTCATAAAAATTTCGCTCTCAATTTGACTTTTTCCGCTCTAGAAACCACACATTTTAACCGATGTTCTTCAAATTTGCCACAGCAACTTTTATTGTATTTAGAAGCATCTGTGGTAAAATTGGATCAGATCGGTTCAGATTTACATATAGCTTCCATACAAAATTCGCCCTTGATTTAACTTTTTCCGCTCTAGAGACCACACATTGCACTCGATTCAACTAGAAACATTCGTGGTGAAAATGGGTCAGATCGGTTCAGATTTAGATATATAAATTTCGGTCCAGAGTTTACTTTTTATATTTCATAAAACTCATATTTTTATCTGAACACGTCATATTTCACCTGGAAACATACATTGTGAAAGAGGGTCTCATTGGCCCAATTGGGGTAGAAAGTGGAGGGTATCGTATAGTCGGCCACGCCCGTCTTAAGCCTTTCCTTACTTGTTACATTTAGCGTAATTTAAATAATTTAGTGGTTAAAAAATCGAAAAAAAAGTTAAAAAATCGTTTTTCTTTTAACAATTTATCGAGCTAAACTAAATTTTGTCACAAAAATAAAATTATATCAGAGAATGACAAAATATTCCAATACGTTTTAACTACACGTTATTGAAGATCAAAAAAGTCTAAAATCAACACACCCTATTATAATACCGCTACCTTTCGTTCCGTTACCGAAATAATTCTTTATGGATATGGTAATTCTTTATGGACCGTACCACTGAAAATTGCAGCAATATGCCGAAGTGAGTTTCAATTTGAAATATTCTAAATGAATTTAGAAGGGAAAATAGAATCTCGTGAAATGTAAATTTAATCCAGAGGATGCTCTCCTCTATCCTCTTCCATTGATAAAAATATTAATAATGTCGATTTTCGATATTGCCAAAGCGATACTTTCAGTATCAGTTTCTCAAGTGTTTGTAGACCGACTTTTACCTGGAGTAAAGTTTCAAATGGATATTAGTCGAAATTAGCTAGATGATGACAACCTTTATGCTAATGTAGTTTTATGAACAGACATTTTAATATAGCAATATTAAAACCAAGCCTATCTTCATTCAAATACGAATCATATTGTTTTGCCTGTTATAGGTTATACGATATGCCCATCCCCACAAATTTCCAAATAAAAGACATGTCATCTTTTTTACTTATTTCACGAAAAAAGTAAACTAATAGTTCTTTATTATTTTTTTTTGTTACATAAAATTGTAAATAAAAATGATGAATTGAAATTAGGAAATAAATATTTGTCACTTGCACTAATAATTATACATTTGTTTTGTTTTGTTGTTTGTTTGTTTCGGTTTATACATTACAATGATAAATGCTTAATTAATCATAATGCTAAAATAAAAAGATTTCGTTGCAACGGAAATGGTGTACATACAATTATTATAACTACAACATTATTATGAATCTACAAAAGATTTAGCGAAAAGAAAGGGGATAATAAAACACAATGTGTTTACTTTTGATGATGATAAATGATCTAAATTAAAACTCAATTTTAATTTCGATTTCTAAATTTATCTAGGCTAAAGGCTAATACAAACTATAACTATAATAATATAATATGATAATAAAATTTGTTATACGAGGTGTATGTATATATATGATAGAAATAAACAAATTGAAATTTTAATTTCGTTCTAGTTGTTTTTATTGTTGTTGATGTTGTTGTTTAATGCAATGTTTTGTTAAAACTTTGGTATTTGCAACAATGACCGACTGGCTTTCTTTCTCCTTTCTCGAGGTCTGCAACACTAAGAAATTTAGTTTTCAATTTTGTGTTCTTGTGTTTAGATTCAACAATTTGTAGCAAATATAAAATAAATAATTCTGTATTTACGTTTAGACCATACGATTGTGCGTGCACACTTCAGTTTTCTTTTCTTATTGTTTTTCTTAAATAATAAAATAATATAATTGTTTTAAATAAAATGGTTTTTTAAACCGGTTTCTTAAATAATATAATTTAAGTTTTGTTTTCTTTAAATTAATTCTAAATAATAATATATAGTTCTCTGCAATACATACTGATTGATCAAAAGCTCTGGCACCCCTAAATACTGCACGCACGCATCCGTGGCTCAGCGAAAATATGATTTAGATTTTGTTGGAAATGTTTTGCGGTAGAATGGATGCGTGGTTGGAGGCCGGCTTTTGCTAATATATGACTGATCATCATCTGGTCAGTCGAGGTAAGTTTGATCTTTTGATTAATCAATTTTCATTGCACAGCCCTGGAAAACACACAAGAGATTTATCGGTTTGGATTGGATTTTGTAATATGTTTTTGTTGTGGTTGTTGCTGCTGCTGTTGCTGTTGTTGGATGTGTTGTTTCTTTTTCTTAAACAAAATGTTCGGAATGAAAAAGAAACCGAAAACATCAGGAGGTAGTAAATAGCATTCTGTAAAATTGCACACATTCCCTAAATATATTTTAGCTTATTTTACTGCAGCTGGAAACGGTGACATTTAAGGGGTTATTTGTTTTGGGGCTTACAGCTATCGAAGACCTAAAAGAGACAGCGACATTTTGATATTAATTTCATTTATTCGTTGATATGATCAAAACAAAATCACAACTCACCTATTATGCCTCATATGACTCTTGACTAGATCACTGTTGACCAATGCGGCCATAAGACTTAATTCACCGGCCATTACGGTGGCACACACAATCTGGGCCAATTTCTTGGCATTCTCACCGGGATGCGCAGCATTTGCTCCTCTCACGCCCAACATCTCCAGACAGGCACTTTGTCCGGGCAAACCAGTACCACCGCCGACTGTGCCCACCTCCAACGAGGGCATGGTGCATGTCATGTACAAATCATCACCGTTTTCACCCCAGCACTCCATGCCGGTGGAACAGTTGCTTGAGGTGACATTTTGTGCAGGATCTTGACCGGTGGCCAGAAAGACGGCCGTAACCATATTAGCGGCGTGAGCATTATTGCCTGCAAAAGTAATTGGAAGTTAATTAGATTATTGATTTAAGGCAATGGATTAAAAGACAGCTTTCTTCTCTTTCGATTTGTTTTTCCCTGCTATCAGTTGAAAACATAAATACTACCAGAGCTATTATATATGTTTTTATATTTGTTCCTTTTATTTGATTTGAAGTGGGATATTGCCCTGGCTCAAGACCATTTTGCTTCTATATTTAATAGAATGCAAATTTATTTACAAATGGCATGGTGACACTTATTACTTCGGTGCAGACTACCACGATCATGATTTCGACCATGTCAAAAGTCTTTTCAAGTGGCTTCGCAGCGACTTTTAAACATCAAATTTGATTCTGACAAACGAACGAGAAGCACAACTCACTTGCCGAATTTGCGTTTAAAAAATCGCGCCAAGTAATAAAGCACACATGCCATCTTACAAGCATCTCATTGAGTTGCATATGTAAGTATGTGTATATGCAGTTATAGTTACCCAGCAATATTTCTGTCGTGCCAACGCTCATTTGTTTTAGTTTTTTCGTTTGCATTTTTTTGGTCTGTAATCAATATTTGATTTGAACTGGGATATTGTCTTGGCTCAAGAGCATTTTGCTTCTTCGAAATCATAAATAAAAATTATAAAAAATAAAAATATCGTATGCGGACCACCTTAAGGGTTGAAGAAATAAGGTAGATATGTTCAGAAAAAATGCGGAGGTTGAAAAAATATTCGGGGTTGATCATACATTTAACTCCACTAGCGGCCTCCTTGGGCCAGTAAGAACGGTGGGAACAAATTAAAAAAAAAAAACAAGTAAGGAAAGGCTAAAGTTGGGCGGTGCGACTATATGATACACTCCACTTTCTATCCGAATACAATTCAATTCGGTAAAAAAGTGAAAACGGAGAGGATTTATGTATATTTCCTAATCATAGGCTAATATGACCTGATCCAATTTGTCAAATCGAGAAGAATATTTGTATCGGGGCTATATCCAAACATGGAATGAAATGACCCACATTCACAATAGAATCTTCCAGTTCAACTATAACGTGTTATGCTCAATTTGAAGAAATTCGGTGCAAATCCGTGGTTTCTGGTGCGGAAAAAGTCAAGCCGGGAGCGAAATTTGTATTGGGCTATATATAAATCTGAACCGATCTGACCCATTATCACCATGGGTGTTTCTAATTGAAATATAAGATATTGTGCCAAGTTTGAAGAAGATCTGTTTCCAGAGCAGAAAAAGTCAAATCGGGAGCGAAATTTGAATGGGAGCTATATATAAGTCTGAACCGATCTGACCTATTTTCACCACAAATGTTTCTAGTTGAAACATAAGATGTTTTGTCAATTTTGAACAAAATCTGTTAAAATATGTGGTATCTAGAGCAGAAAAAGTCAAATCTGGGGCGAAATTTAAATGTGAGCTATATATAAATCTGAACCGATCTGACCTATTTTCACCACAGGTATTTCTCGTTTAAGTACGAGATATTTTGTCAATTTTGAAGAAAATATGTGGTATCTAGAGTGAAAAGAGTCAAGTCAGGAGTGAAATTCGTATGGGGGCTATATCTAAATATGAAGCGATTTTCTTCAAATTAAATAGCGTTCGTCCTTATCCCGAAAAACTTCGCTAAGCATCGTTTCATTTGGTTCTGGCTACAATTGTGGCCTGTACTTCGATTACAAGAATAAATGGACGGACGGACGGACGTTGCTAAATCGATTCAAAAAGTGATTCTAAGTCGATCGGTATAATTAACAATGAGTCTATCTCACTTCATTTTGGGTGTTACAAACAAATGCACAAAGACATAATACTCTCGTGGAGTGTATAATAATGTTTGTGTGGGAACCCCCATAACGTGTGGAAATAGGAGGTAGGTGTGTTCGAAAGAAATGTTGTATGGAATTTACTCGCTTAACCAGAAAGCAGCTTACTACTGGGAATTTGAGAAAATGTTGGTAAGAATAATATCTCTGAAATCGCCCAGTTTGAGCATAAGCCCTGTGGTACTTATATTTATAGTCACACTTCCCATGACAACTACATGTAAAGATCCCTCATGATTCGTTCCAAAAACTAGTCTAATCTATTCCCTTTTCTCTGTTGACTACTAGTAAATTGAAATTGAAAAAAAAAAAGAATGTAATTCAACACTTACCACCTATACTGCCGGCCATGGCACTGCCACCCATATTCTTCAATTTATTGCACTCGACCAATGTTTTAGCTTCCGTCTTCAGGACACTTCGCAGCGTCGCGGCTGGTATAATACATTCGGCCACAACACGTTTGCCCCTACCTTTGATCCAATTGATGGCAGCGGGTTTTTTATCACAACAGAAATTGCCACTCAACGAAATGATTTGCATATCGGGGAATTCTCGTTTAATGCACTTCAGGGCCATTTCAGCACCCTTTGAAACCATATTCATGCCCATGGCATCGCCCGTCAAGGCCACAAAGCGTATATACAACTGTGGCCCATCCATGGCAATGTGACATTCCTTGAGACGGCCGAAGCGCGAGGTCGAATCGAATTCAGTCTTGATGCGTTGATAGTTCTGGTCGTCGTAAATCCAACGTTTGGCCTCGGCCGCACGTGTAACACTGGCGAAGCGAACACAGGGGGCCCGGGTCATGCCGACATCTTCGACATACGAGGTCACACCTCGCACCGATAAAGCTTTACAACCGCGATTTGTAGATGCCACCAGAGCACCCTCTGTTGTGGCCATGGGCACGAAATATTTGGCTCCGTCCAACAAAAGGGGACCAGCATAACCTACGGGTATGGGCACATAGCCTAAGACATTTTCACAGCAAGCGTTCATAACGCGTTTATAATCAAAGTGTTTGTATGGAAGACTATCAAGGCGTGTAGCCGGTAATTTGGCACGTCCGCTTATGATTTGTCGGCGTATCTTTACGCCTCGCTCGGCATCGTCGATGACCGTTTCGATTTTATGCAAAGGACAATACTGGCCGCCAGCATTAACGATATTAATGATCTCCTCGTCAGTCAGATTGGCTGCTCCGGCCATGCCATCTTCGGTGGAATTCAAAATATCCAGACATTCTTCGAGCGGACGAGGTGACCGCAATTTCAACAACTGATTGCATTCACTTAAAGGCAACATTGCACCAGCACGACCATCGTCCTCCACTACATTGTAGTCCGTTTGGGTAGAGGCATTTATGGTGTTTTGTTCTTCGATGGTAAACAGGGGTATGCGAGGACGTGACGGCACCACAGCATTGGTGGTGGTGGTGGCAATAGTGTGTTCCTCCCGGCAAACAAGTGCATTGTTCTGATTGTGTGTGGTGGCGGTGGATTCCAATGTTCTTTCAAGTGGCGTATGTGGCGCTTCAAGTGGTTGCGGCTGTGTCTGGGACGATTTGGCAGCAATTGTAACAGTCGACTGGCGTATTTGATCATGCAAATCTTCACGATTTTCAAAAAATATAAATTTAATTACCAAAGCTATGAGTAGAATAAGTATCACAATTTGATCGGCACTCATTGTTAGCCATCTGGAAAGAAATCAGGGCGAGAGAGAGAGAAACCAGATAGATAAGTAACATGTTTATATGTGTTGTTTTGAGAACATTTAAAACAATAATCATAATAATCCTAAACTGGAGCAACTCTTGGCGGTAATTGGGTATGTATTTGTTTATAGAGGAAACGAATAATGTTCATTAGAGAAGGGGGTAATTCATGAATGTTATTCCTTTCATTCTAGGACAACTTCTTCCTCAAAGTAATGTCCATTACTTAATTATAATTTAATTCTAAGTGGCTTTGGCAGTGCTGCCATTCATTGCATATTCTATGGCCGCCAATGAAAAGCACGTGCAATTATCTTTGAATTAAGCCTTCATTCTTTGAATTGTGCCAACGCGTTTTCATACTGCACAATTTTCAATATTATTTTGAAAACACTTAAAATAATAATTATCATAATCCTAAACTGGAGCAACTCCTTGAGGTAATTGCGTATGTATTTGTTTATAGATGAAACGAATAATGTTCATTGAAGAAGAGGACAATTTCATTCTTTCATTGTAGGACAACTACTTCCTCAAAGTAATGTCCATCTTTAATTATAATTTAATTCTAAGTTTCTTTGGTAGTGTTGTCATCAATTATCTAGTCTATCGTTCAATAGAAAAGCACGTGCAATTATCTTTAAATTAAGCCTTTATTCTTTGAATTGTGACAATTATCTTTTAACTAAGCCATCATCCTTTGAATTGTGCCCATTTTCAATGTTCCTACCTCGACAATATTGATTGAGTTTACCAATTTTCAATTGGTCAAGTCTTTTTTTTTAAATCGTTTTTTTTTTAATATTTGTAGCAGTAGAATATGTGTGGACAAAATGGTAAAATTCGCAATCGTCTTATTTTTTGTTACGAAAATCGTTCGATATACCCAAATACATACCGATTTTCCACTGCTATTAGGCAAATGTCAATTGCCATTTGGTATCACGTTGATATAACCTAGGGTTCACTACGCGCAACAACTATTTACTTGAACAGTATTTTTTATTGAACTTAACTCTTTTGTGTTCACACTGACCATATCTGCTCGGAGCCCCCCTATTGTCTATTTATAGGTGCAAATTCTACAAACAAAACAACCTTAGTACAGGTCAAGTGTGTTTCCGCTATTGATGCGACCTTCAAAAGGGAATTCAGAAGACTGAAGACTTGATTTATAATTCAAATTTAAAAAATAAGCAGTAGCTACAACTTTTTTCAGGGTTATTGTCTTTGAATAAATTCCACCTTAATAAGACCAGAATGTAGTGTTTCAGATTAAAATGATATGTTTGTGATAAAGTAGTGAATTGCATTCATTCATCGATATCAACGGTCATTGGCATGGGCATTATAATTTTGATTAGACAATAGACCATATTTTGAAAAATACTCGGATGTTTCAAAAGTTTAACTATCGATATGATTGGTACTATTTCTATAGGGTGCGTCATGTAACATTTGAACTACCGATTAGTCTGACTTTGAAAGGTAGAATAACATTCATTTTTATTATCAGGTTTTTGTTGGACATTTGCAAAATGGGCGCTAAACGCTCGAACAGAATTGGGAAATATTAAAAACTTACTTCCAAAGTAGTGAGTCTTTAATGCAAACTGTAAGAAATTTACGTGTAAGATTTTCGTGTTTTCAGATGAAGCTCATTTTCACATCTGTTGCTATGTTAATAAGCAAAATTGCAGCATATGGGGTTCAGAGAACCCACACGCGACTATTGGGAAGCCAATGCATCGACAACGAGTAACTGTTTGGTGTGGAATTTGGGCTGGCAGCATCATTGGGCCATGTTCTGACAAATTGGATTGATCGGATGAGGCACTGCCGAGCCAGTCGTGGTAGTCATATGAATGATTTATTAAATGACAAAGTTCAACCTTTCCAAAAAAGCAGAAAATTGAAAAAATAATCAGTACTTTTATTATAGCCGACTCTAATTTAAAAGTTTTAAATGGCCCTCCCTATATTTTGCCAGCAGCATTAACTTGATTTGTAAATATTGATACCCGAAAACGGCAGCTGTATTTAATTATGTTGACGAATTTCGTTTCAACTGCCAAAAACCTATAAAGTTCAATAATTTACTTCGATTCCGTGGGTAGCGAATTGTTCTGCTGGTGACATTTCATCGATCGATTCGGTTTCGCCTCATCAATTCGTACAAATTTATGAGTAAAAACCTGATATAAACGTTAGTTATTCAAAAGTGTATTGTAGGGGAAATTCATTGGATATAAAATTAAACTATTAATAGTGAGAAGAACCAGCAAGTTGTTTACACACAACATGCCATGTGATGGCAATCGCAACGTTTTTAAATCGCTTTTTGGTTATTTCGAATTTCATTTCTTTTTAAAATGACTTTGTTTAACCAAACATCGTCTTCAGTTGCTCGTCAGAAAAGAAAGACAGCTGAATAGAGTTGTTTTAAAGACAAATGCGAAATAAAGAAACTCGAAATCGCCAAAAAAATTCGATTTTAAAATCGTGCGATTGTCAGCACATGCCCGTTTGTATTTCTCATTTGAAATGTATGGATTAAATGTTTACCTATTGGTGGTTGCTTTACTTGGCCGCTAACCATTGCGGAAGCGCCAAGAAAGTGACTTAAGGCACAGTTTGAAGTAGACGACAAAACTTGCGCAGGTCTGTTATATTCTGCCTGAAAGATGAAGATATTTCGGATATATCTTTAATATTATGAAGTAATTGTTTCGCGCTGACCCTCTGCCGGGTTTTTGTTATTATTAGCTCTGGGAGACGCAAAAAGTGTTGTACCCTCCCATTTCCGCTTCCTAATGAAAGCTAAATTGGCCATTGGGCCTTCTGGAAACTGCGATCACGATAGAAGGGATTAAAGAAAATCTCCTATTTAGGATAAGAAGTGATCTGATAGGATTTTTATATTCAGATAGTGTTGGCTTGGATATTTCATAAGGATATGTGAAGAATGAGAAATGTGATTAATGACAGCTCTTAAATAAACTAGCTTTTCAGTATTGATAATATGTGGCACAAGAGATAGAACGGAGCTTAGAAGAATTAATATGCAGCATATAGTTCCTCAAGGGAAATTCTATTGCTAGGTTTTCTAATTGTAAAGAGAGAATTGTGTAGTGAGAGTATGTTAGACCACTTTTTTTACCGAGAATCCGCCTGACAAGGGGAGTCTGGATGAATTGATATGAAACATGTAGTGCATCAAGGGAAATTATATTGCAGGGATACCTAATTGTGAAGACTTCCCCCTGGAAGATGCTATAGGAAGTCATATGAGTATGTTAGACCACTTTTAACCGAGAAGACGCCTGACAAGGGGAGTCTGAATGAATTGATATGCAACATGTAGTGCCTCAAAGGCAAATTATATTACAAGCTTGCCTAATTGTGCAGACATACTCATGCAGGAAGCCGTATGAATATGTTAGACCATTTTTTACTAAAAAGACGCCTGAGCCAACTCCACAAACCTTTTTGAAGCCGTACGGACTTCGATGAATATTTGATCAAACACAGATTGACCTATTTTTAAACTAATATTCTATAGAAATGTGGCACAGCTTTTTAATAAAGCATATTTATCCAAAGGTTTGGCTCACTAATCTCTTTCTGAACTATAATTACACCGTACGACAATTTAAAAAAAAAAAGTAGTTACACTTGAACCGAATGATATACGCATGAAATTATGGACACAATGGAGTTAATTGGCGTTTCTAGTTTATCATTTCCTCATCCTGTTGCCTCTTAACAGGACTGCAATGTTCCAAAGGAAACCACTTTTCGAAAATTATGTTAATGGTAGTAGTGTCAAATAAAAGAGTAGATTATCTGTTAAAAATGCTTCAAATAGCGTGCTACAATCTGTATTAATTAGTTCAGCATTAACGCCCATTTCAAATTTATCCTTTAATTTATTTAGTTTATTCCTTTTTTCCTTTTTTAGGAGGAAAACTTGAAATGGTTGTTAAAGCTAAACTAAGCACATATTCTCTTCTTTAATTTGAATTTTATACCGATATCATAGGGTGCGAACGAATAAGTATTTAAAATGTTTTTTTTTTTTAATGTATCCTTTGGAACTTTGAGGAAATGAAAAACTAAAAACGCCAATTAACTCCATTTTACTTATGCTTTCAGACATATATCATCTAGTTCCAGTGTAAAATGCACTGTCGGACAGTGTTCTAAATTATTCCCTTTCATCTAACGTGTACTGAGGATGGGATGAGTGCTCTTAATTCTCTATTCTCAGTCATTGATAATAAACTAATCTAAACCTAAATGTGAACACAAACTACTTATATACTTACTTAATTATTAAATCGCTCAATACTCCCGACTCCGTGCTGTTGTTGTTAATATTCATGTTCAGTTGCGGCGTCAGAGTCTTATCCACACTCTCGTAATCGCCATTCGAGAATACCATGCGACTGTAAATGTGAACAATCATCAGACCTGTGGTCATAATAATTTTAACACGCTGCACCACGGGATTGGCTTTCTGCTCCTCCTCGTTGAGAGCCTTCAGAAGAATAGAATCCTTTGCTTTGGCCCGCACCAATGACATATCCATGCCGTTGCGAGATAAATCCAAAATCAGAGATAAACAAGCCGGATAGAAGGTCATAAAGACGACATAATTGACAATCACCGACATGACGGCAAACGTGCACAGCACTTCGAGACGTTGGACACCGGACAAAGTGCCCACGCCAATTACGAGCGTCTCAACGATGGTATCCAGTGATATGGCTGGGCCCAATAGCTCCAAACCACGGGCTATATTGTGTGTAACTTCAGCTTGATTAGTACCGGCCAGTGCCAGTTGGGCTAATGTGCCCGAGTTGGAAAGATCAATCAGTAGTAGTAGGAAAAATAGAGCATCTCTGTAATGAAAAACGAAACGGATGCATTAAATAGTGTTGACAAGAGAGTTGCGAGTGCTGCTGCTGCTGATACTTACTTTAAGTCTGTAATATCACTGCCTAGGAACTTGATTATTGTCGTTGTAAATATGAAACTTGAGAAAACCGTAAATAAACCGGCAATACCTGGAAATGAGATGAGATAAATTGATTAATTAAATGTGAAAAAAATGAATTATAAATTTTAGCTTTTGTTTGACAGATAATCTGTCAAACAAAAGCTTTTCCAAAATTAATGAAAATATCAGTTTCAGGGGAAAATGAATGTGATATTTATTCTGTAGAAATCTGAATATTTAATTCCTGATTATTGATTTTTATAAAGAAAACGATTGAAATGAAATTATCGTTGGCGGTAAGTGTTAATATAATAATACTGCATTCAGATATGGGAACAAAATCCACTTTGACCAGATTTCAACTATTACAAATATGCAAATGCCAGAAAAAGTGGATGTAATATTTAAATCCTGATTATTATAAAGAAAACGATTGAAAAGAAATTAAACGAATGGAATTTTCGTTGACGCTAAAGGGTTAACATAGTAATACTGCATTCAGATGTAGGCACAAAATCCACTTTGAACAGATTTCTCCTATTAAAGATTTTCGAATACAAGAAGTGGATGCTCGATGTATATTCAATTAGGTTGGATTTCATTGGACTTCGCAGCGATGTCGCGTAAGTCATTCCACTTAGGGAAATTTGGTTAGGGTCGGAAGTATTATTTGAGGGCATATCTGTATTCAGCGATGACTCGAAAATGACCTGGCGCCGCGATCTTTAGTGAGGACTTGGCAATTAATCAGTCAAGACAATCTCAGTGCTTCACGCTGAGATTGTCGCGATAGATAGGGTGGCTAGAAAGTTACTTTATTTAAGTCAGGCAGGGAGGATGCTAATCACGGCATTCGATGTCGAGAACGTTTCGATTGAAATGTACTTTTGCTTATTGTAGAAATAAAGGGTGGTTAAATTGTAAGGGCCGATGTTGAATGTGAACCACACCAAAACGTCAAGTTTTTTTCTGCACTTCATTTGACATTTCTCAATTTCAGACTAATTCAATTTGAACCATGTATAGATACACAATCGAGCAACGCGTTAAAGTTATTCAGGTTTATTATGAAAATGGGCGATCAAATCAAATTGAACTTCGTAATTTTTTCGGTCAATTTAAGCACACATTTTCACCTCAGTGGATTCGTCAATAAACAGAATTGCCGCATTTGTACGAATGAGTGATTGTCGAAAAAACCAATGCACCCACAAAGAGTGACTGGTTTATGGGCCGTATTTTTTTGTTTTCCAAAATGATTCCGGTCAGGCAGTTACTGTGAATGGTCTTCGCTATCGTGAGATGATAACGAACTTTTTATGGCCCGTATTGGAAGATATGGATGTGAACGATATGTGGTTTCAACAGGACGGTGCCACTTGCCACACAGCTAACGAAACAATGGATCTTTAGCGCGACAAATTCAATGGCGGTGTTATCTCATGTGGTGGCGATGTCCATTGGCCGCCAAGATCATGTGATTTGACACCATTGGACTTCTTTCTTTTGGGTTATTTGAAAGAAAAGGTGTACGTCGAAAAGCCAACAACAATTCAAGAGCTAAAGGATGAGATAATTCGGCATAGAACCTCAATTATGCCTCAGCGTCATCGAAAATTTGGACCATCGGATGGAGGTGTGCCGCCGAGGTCGCGGCGGCCATTTGGCCGATATTTTGTTCCATACATAATTCAACCATAACAATATTATCATAATAACAAGAAATGACAATAACTTCCTACAAAAATTGTGTTTTATTCAAAATCAACATTTATAAATTTCAAAGGAAATTATTCAAAATCTAGTGAGACTAGTTCCAATCAAAAAATAATATTTCTCAATTACATATTTGTTTTCGTTGTTCTTCTTTCGCAATAAATAAAAATTGATTTCGATCGTAACTTATCGATTTCGAATTCTGTGATTAGTCCCAGCAATCATATGTAAATTCCGTCATGTAGAAGACAGTTTGATACGTCAGACGAGACCGTACTTGGGCGTGGGTCTGAGAGCTAGAATGCTTGGAACGTGGCGTCTATGAGATGACCGTGGGATATTGAGATAGACTCAGGAAAAACTAGAACACGTTAGACAAGCAAAGAGTGCATGAGGTCAGATCTAAAGCAAGAAGATGACGCATGGAACCTGTTTATTTCTGTCGCAAGCTAGGATCCTGAAATTCCATGTATACATTCTTCTAACTTTATCTTCTCTAAGGTATTTAAAAATTAGAAAATTTGGCGCATAGCAAAACAGAGAACAATGGCAATTTTTTGCCTTAGGAACGGGATACGAATGAAATTCCAAAAATTAAAAGAAACATTTTGAAATTACCTTAAATATAATCTTTTTTCGACCTAAAAATTCCAAATTCATAACACTGTGCTCCAAAAAAAAGAATGAAGTAGAAAACTCAGGCAAGTGATATTATTTTTCTTATAGGCATTGTCGAATAGAACAGTAATATGTATTTGAAATTTGCCAGACACCTCAGCTAGGCATATTTTTGGACTTCAATTTGTAAAATAACAAGAGATGTTAACTGGAATGACCAAGACTTGTATTTTTGCACAAAAATAGTATTATTAAAAACTTCAATATCACACTCAATTATTTACGGATTTTAAAAAACAAAACGGCGTTTTACTACTTTCTAAATGGGTTATTTAAATATATTTACAAGTGGTAAGGTTACACAAACAGAATAATGTGCAAAAACATTGCCAAGTTGAAAAATGGCTAAAAATTTTTTAAAATGTGTTTGTTTGCTGGACAAACGCACACAGAGATCTCGAGTTTCTTAAATAAGCTACATATATCTCCAGCTCCAGTTTTCTTCTTTTCAACTCCAATGAGGAAGTAAGTGCCGGTTGATAACCAACTAAGGTATAGGCTTATAAGTGTGCAAAGGCACGAAACCCCGTTTTTTGCCCGTAACTCAAGATTTTGGAGGTGTGTGGCAAATTTCAAACACAGATTATTGTTCTACTCCACAATATCTACTAGAATAAATATTACTTCCCAAAGATTTTGGACTGTCGCACAGTGTAATTATCGAAAAAAATAGGATTTGTTTATATTAAACCCTCGAAGTGATGTTATCTGTCCCACTGAAGGAAGAAATAATGTCAAGGCAATGTCAAAGCCAATGTTTTTCCATCACATTACGAACGTGTGCAGATTGCCAACATGTAGTCTGCGCTCTATCTTTATCACTAATCGCTCATATTACCTGTAATACTCGTACATGCAACACATCGATAATAATCTGTTAACAAGAAATTGCCCATATCCCATTGTCAATTCAATCGTTGAACTCGTTTTAGACACCATCCGATCACAGTTAATTGGACAAACGTGTAATATTGAACTTTGCACGTACTACAGTTACTCATAAAAATCGTCGTCATTTGAAATCGCAAACTGGCAATATTGTAGTTGACTTTAAAGCAGAACGTGTTTGTGATTGAAATCTTCGCGATGTCTGTTTTAATCGATGTCGATATTAATTATTTAAAGTTAAGCACGGAAATGCAGCAATGTAAGAAAAAAAGCAGTAAGTTTGCCAAAAAATCCTTGATGCGAGCTGTGGTCGATACTCACTGAAGGAGACTTATGGCATAGAATCGGCTCTGAATCATGACATATGTTTACAAATTGCAATATATCCCTTAATGTATTAGCCCAAAAGAAGAAAAGGCGTTAGTTGGACAGGGCCGAATCTTATATACCCTCCACCATGTAGTACTTTTCAAAGAATTAGCGAAATCGAGTTTCTTTTTTAAAAAATAATTAACTTGACCTAATTAAATTGACCCCTTGACTGTACGCACAGAAATATTTTTGTATTGCTTACGTCCAGACTATTAATTTGGTAAAAATGATTTATCCTGGTAAAAATTTTATATTTATATACATATTTTAAGCAATATAATCAATTTTGAAACAATTCAATTTGATTAATTTTTAATTGAATGTTTGGCTACGGGCAAAACTGAGTTAATGATTAACACGTTTTTGTTCTGAGCATCAGTTTAGCCCATTTTTGCTGCTAACACAATTTCATAATTTCAATGTTTGTAGCTATTTTGCATCCCGTTTTTGCTTGCAGCCGAATTATATCCCATTTCTTCTACTTCCGAAACATGATTCCAAATTTGAAACAAAGTACATCCGTTAACCTATAAATCAAATCCAAATCAGATTACACTAAATGAATACCGTTCAAATATACAAGATCATTCAATAATAAAAAAATGTAGGCTATTTTCCATACAAATGTATAGTTCTGAAAGAGATGTTGAAATTTATTCTTACCAAATTTATTGGTTCATGATTCATACAGTGCTTGGGAGTCTTTGGTGTTTGTTTTTGTATTTAACGAATTAAAACATTTATTTCAATCGGAACATAATGATGATGAAGTATGATTTGAGCAAAAAAAAATATCGGGGAAACATTTGGAAGAAGATATTTACAATTTTGATGAAAATCATCAATATAATATTTTTTATCATTTTAGAGAAATGTTATTATGTGTATAGTTGACCTGTTGGATTTTAATGATTTGTATTATTGTCCGGCTTAAAGTCTCAAGTAAATGAAAACAAGATATTGTTTGTTTATTATTTTATTTTTCAATTTTGTTGTCGATATTTCGAACGACTTCGTCGATCATCCTCAGGGGCGTTACACTAAACAAATATACATAAGAATAACGATCAATATACAAACAATTTTTAAACAATTAATATAATTACATTTTAAAAAACAAAACGATCCTTCTTCACTTTCACATCAGTTGACAAAAATTTGTGAAATTTTACTTGGATGACAACCGAGCAGAAGAAATCAGAAATTAATTTCTGATATTTTAATTTTAGTCCATGCTTTGAATTTTTCTCCAAAGGTGTGTTTACACATGAAGAATTATTGTACAACTTAGAATTTGAGTCTACTATACTTTTCAAACAAAATTATTGTAGATATACATTAAAGCGGGTCGAAAGAAGTTGCGCTTACAGATCGGTTGGGTTTGAAAATGGGAGAAACCTGTCCATAGGGGTGGAAATTCTTTCTATAACAAGGCCTGAAAACTCCCACCACTTGAATCAAAAAGATATTTTTGCAAAATTCTAACCTTTACGGGGTGAAGTGGGGCAAAAATGGATAAAAATGGTACCAATCAAACGACAACATTTAGAAACATGTAACACGGTTTATTATTTATTTATTTATTACAATTAAAATTATAATAAACTTATACAATAAGGGCACTAGCAACTAAGGCTATCGTCCCGACCCGGTTTATACATTCCTCTAATTGGGTAGACTTGCACTAGAATAAGTGGATATTTCGAAATTCGTACTTTTAAGGGATAAAATGGGAAAAGAGGGATAAAAATGGCATGACCATACGGCTGAAGTTAAAATAATGAAATTCTGACTGAAATATAAAATAAAATAATTTTTAGGAATTGGGGCCAAAAGGGGATGGAAACGACTGTAGCTGGAATAATGAATTTCGGTGTATATGTCGACGCGAAAAATAAATAGAATGTACTCCGCGATGGTGGGTATATAAAATTCGGCCCGGTAGAACCTAACGCAATTTTTCTTGTTTATCTTCCAGTTGATATTTTGGGGATATGATCTAGATTTTTTCCCGATGATGTCCTTCCATTTAATTTGTAAGTCTTTTTCGTTCGCCACACAATTTTATTAGTGTTCTTGATTGAATTTGATTGATTGAATATGCAAAATTGCATTGCATTTTTGTCTTCTAGGTTATATGGCAATATCCTATTTTTTATCTTCCAGTTGATATTTTGAAGATATCATATAGATTTCTTCTCGATGTTTAATCGACAATATCGTTTATTTATCATGTATTGCTTATGCATAGTTTTAATACGACTATGATTGTTGCCGCAATATTATTTTTCTTCTAGGCAATAACAAATGCAAAATAATAATTTGTTTTATTTTTTAATAGCTAACATTCGAACGAAGAAAACATTATATAACTATATTGTGAATGTTTTAAAGTATGTAATTATAGTATAGATCTAAATCATATAATTCACAATATGAAAATACATAATGTAATTTAAAAGCTATATGATTTCCTTCATTATATAATCTACAATTTGAATACTCATTATATATTTCCAAGCTGATTATTTTTCCTTTTGAATTATACAACTTGTAGATATCATTATATAAATCTAATTTAAATGATTTATAGATAAATAAATACGTTATGGCCGGCCCTCTTTTACACTATGGAACAAACATTTTGTGGAAGGGTCATGTATAACATTTTCTGATGTATTTTGGCTTTCTAAACTTACAACGATATTAAAAAATTATGTTTTTTTTCAATTTTTTACTAAAAATTTTCGGCGAAAGTACCATAAATATTTGTACTCTCATTTTGGAAATATAAGTCCGATAACAGCCTGCACATAGAAACAGTGGTTTAGGAACAGTCTTAAAAAATTTGGATTTTTTTTTTCGAAAAAAAAAATCTATTTTTGCTGTCAGAAAAAATCGGAGAGAGAAGTATTTTGATTATTTTTAATAGTTTTTATTCTAACGCCAAAAAATCAATGTTTATATGTAAAGAATCTATGGATAAAATTTAAAGTTATGATACTCTATGTCGACGCCAATGATTTTTTTAAAAATCATAATTTTTTAATTTTTGTTTAAATAAAGCGAACAATCTCTATCAAATTAGAGAACAGAATATTTTATTTCAGTTTGTAATGGCTGGTATATTAACGAAGAAAACGAGGACTAGTTACTTCTTGCAGAAGTACACGTGGTCTTGACGTATGACTAATTAAATTTAAGCGAAAACTTCGTAAAAAATGACACATGAGTTTTTAAAATTCCCTTACATCAACATAAGGGTCATAACTTCTGCATTTATTCATAGTTTCGATGGGCGCTACCCCATCTCGTCAGAACTTTCGCAACGAATGTATGTCTTTGACTTAAATCAGGGTTCATATTAGTGCCAGCGGTCACATATGACAAATGAGAAGCGCTGATAAACAAAATATTCCACCGAACTAAGTCGACACACTAAAACGAGATGGGGTAGCGCCCATCGAAACTGCGCAGTCAACTCTTAGCTGCAACAATAAGGGTCTCACTTTGCCTTTTTGCTAATTTTGGGTTCTGCTGAAGACTTCAGCACTACCTTTGGTCTTAAACCAAAATAAATGACAACACATACAACATAACAGACCAACTATAGATACAAACAACAACAATACACACGAGGTACAGTGAAGACGTTGCGAGCGATGCGAGCACATGCATACCATTGAATTGGCAAAGTGAGATTTTTAGTGTGTCGACTTAGTTCGGTGAAATATTTTGTTTATCAGCGCTTCTCATTTGTCATATGCGACCGCTGGTACTAATATGAACCCTGATTTAAGTCAAAGACATACATTCGTTGCGAAAGTTCTGACGAGATGGGGTAGCGCCCATCGAAACTGCGCAGTCAACTTTTAGCTGCAACAATAAAGGTCTCACTTTGCCTTTTTGCTAATTTTGGGTTCTGCTGAAAACTTCAGCACTACCTTTGGTCTTAAACCAAAATAAATGACAACACATACAACATAACAGACCAACTATACGTACAAACAACAAAATCATTAATTTCTAAATTGATTTAAATAGCGCAAAAGCAGCTGTTTAATTTTATAAGGCCTCTTAACAACTTAAAACAAGTCTTTGTTTGAATAATATCTAAGGATAAATGTATAAGTTGCCTTATTGAAGGAAACATTTGATGATTTTGAACAAGGTTCCTCGTACGAATAAAAAATGATGTTGTTGCTGTCCTTATGTTTCATGTTACACCACAAAAAACCTCCGCATAGGAAATACAAATAATACAAATAATAATACGACCTTCTTTGAGTTTGAGCAAATTTGTATGTATGTTTAATTCTTTTTATGGTTATTGAAAATTGAGTAATTACACGAATACTTTAAAGTAAATAGAAGAAAAACCCCGTATTAGCTCTAATATATTTCAAAGGCCGTTGCACATGATTGATTAATTATGTGGCACTATGGAAGGTGGTTGGATTGGTGCTGGTGGAGGTGTTGGTGAGGAGATGTTGGCCGTCGTGGTATTGAAATTGTTTGAAAAAAAACAAACAAAACTCAAAAGGTGTGAACTCACTTTTAGAGTGATTTCGGGATTTTTTAAAGTTACTGAAGAAGAAAACAAAACTATTGTTGGCATGGTTGGCAAACAACCATCAAATAGAGATGACATTGAAGTTGTTTCTCGCCAATCAAACTAGAAAATGTTCAAACCAAATGGTTGGTGGTGGTATACAACAAATTATATAACATAGAAATATATTTTTTTTATTATTATGTCAGTGGTAGTTTCACTATTTTCACTTGCGACCTTGCGACATTAAAAAAAACGATTAAGCCTAACAGATTCAAGATAGCAATGAATGCCTATCGTTTGTTGGAAATACTCTCACTTAATATACCATTACTTTCATACCTCCATCCATGTATTCACTTTCAAAAATGACAGCTAAAGATGTGCTGTACTTATTATATTTCTTTACTCGAAAGGAATTTGTCAGAGAAAGAAAGCAAAAAGTGTGACGAAATAGCAGATTTTCTGCTGAAGAAGCAAATTGTATCTGCTGAAATAGCAAACATCGAAATTTGATCTAAACTCGTTTTCGCTGTCAATCTGAATTTTGCAAATTCTTTAGCAGTGTAAATGCTGATGCAGGATTGCAGAATAACTGCTGTAATGGCAGAAAAATTGCTGTTGTAGCAGAAAAGCAGCAGACAATCGCTGCAGTTAATAACAGAATTGCATTTTTCCGCCTTTCACGATATTCAATACTCATTTTATGATTATTGACATCCCCAAAATGATTGCATTCCCGCGTGTGCTGTGGTCCATCCTAAGTAAATGGAGAAAATGCCAACTCCACAATGAAGAATGAAGGAAACCCCTACATGTTTCGAAACTAAAGGGTGATTTTTTAAAATCTATATGAAAGTTTTTTAAACAAAAACACATAAAATTCAGAAAAATGCATGAAATCTTTATTTGAATCGATAGTACGGTCCATATAATTTAATGTTTGAAGATTATTTCATGCAAATGTTGACCTTGAGGCGCAGTCTCAAATGGTCCGTCCGCTTAGTCCAATTTTGGCATTTCCACGTTTTTGAGTAACAGAGGCCCAATTGTTGCGAACGGCGACGAATCGATAATTGATGGTCATCATTAACACTGGCCGATACAGCTGCGATATTTTCTTCAGTTCGCACTCTACGTAAGCGTGTTGGTGGTTTAATGTCCAACAATGTAAATTTGGTGCGAAATTTAGTCACAATAGCCCGAATAGCCGCTTCAGTGGGTCGATTAAACTGACCATAAAATGGAAGAAGCGCGCGATGAACTTTCTAAACAGAGCACGCATTTTGATAATAAAATTCAATAATTTGCAAGCGTTGTACGGTTGTAAGACGATTCATGGTTAAATTATAGACCAATTAAATTATAGACGTGCGTCAGCTATTTAAACCCGTGTTGCCAAAAAGATAATAGCTAAAAAATCACCCTTTATTTGCAATACATGCTGTGAAAAACGAAACCATTCAATTATTGCCAACGCATTATTTTCAACGTCTAATTCAGAGACAGACAGACAGTCAGTCCTGCGCTAACAAAGATTTCAGCTAAATGCTGAAATTTTTAGGTTCCCTTATGTAAATTGGAAAAAAACGACCACAAATGTGGCGAGTATCAAGGGTCAGTTTTATTCAACACAACTACTGTCCCACACCCAACATATCTGAAGTTGTCTCTGCTATGGATGACTGACTGAAATTGAAACACTGACCTATACTGGGGTGGTCTTACTTGATGGTGCCAACAATAGCTGTGGTGGTGCTGTGCACAGTGGTGCCAAATGACATGTTCTCTCTGAGAGAAAAAATCGGCAAAATGCCATCGGTTTCTGAACAAAGCTGCCGGAAACACTGATAACCGGAAAAAATATAAAAATAATAATATATCCTCCACTCTCTATCGCCCAGCAAAAATTCCTGCTCCGTTTTCAGATACTGCATCTCTCCCTTACTAGCCTGCAGATTAAGCGCTGATTTCTGTGGGGGATGTCCCGAATTAGAGCAATTACAGGGATGCAATAATGACATGTCTACACCATTTTCAATTGAAATTGAAATTGAGAAAATACAAATTGAAATCGAGGAAAAAAACAACTTGAAATTCATAAAAGTAAATTGAAATTGAGAAAATACAAATTTAAATTGAGAAAATACAAATTAAAATTGAGAATATATAATTTGATAACAGGAAATAAACAATTGAAAATACAAATCAATTTCAATTTAAATTTCTGAATAACAATTTGTTTATTCTCAATTTCAATTTTCATTTCTGAATTTCATTCCATTTGTATTTTCTCGATTTCAAATATCATTTCTCATTTTCGAAATGAGTGTCACGGGTGTGACCTTAGCTTTGAAGTATCAATATCGACATCTCTTTATGAATATAGGAAATATAGGATATTTAAATTGTGACCACTATTAATTTGTTTCTGAATATCTACACTTTACGTACCACTGTGCTTATGATGAGCACCAGAAATTAGAATAGAAAAAGGCAAGGGGAAACAAAGAAAACAAATTTTTGAACAAATGAGAAAAACAAAAAAACACAAAAGATGAACCGAAAAAAAAAGAATTAACGAGAACGAGAAGAAATGTTAGAAAAGATGAGCAACCGCAAAACGCAGTATGCAAAACACAATGGGGGGAAGAACAATTGCAGACAGCTTCCTTGTAAATATCCCCTTCCCCTACTCCTCAGTAAAAACAATCACAAACATTTGATGTGACCCAAACAACTACGATGAAAACAAGTAGGAGACAACGATGTAATGAAAGCGAGGAAGGGGAAGGAAGGCTGCTGGTGGTGCACGATGAGAACAATACGCCAATTGTAATGGACAACATTTGTCCTATACCAACCACCAGGCTGAACATTTTCATACATAAAAGTCCAGTGACAATTTTACCCGAGTTGGACAAGAATTTATAATCGCATCATGAACTTTATTCAAAACACGGAAGTAAATCTCAGTCGGTTAAACCGACTTATATCTACCCTCACTCTCAGAATCAAAATACCAAGCATTTGTCTGAGATTTTTAAAAGCTTTTATATTTTTTAGGGCCGAACTATTTATGCTAGAAATGGATTTCAGATACTGGTATAGAAGTTATATTGGATTTAAGTTTACATAGGATAGGGACAATTGTGTCGGAGGTACTAGAAGGGGCGTGGCAAAAATCGCCATACTTTGTACACTTAAAGTGATTATAAAAACTTCAATAAATACCAAAATGTAGCTGATTCCGAATATCCGTTTGAAATTTTTGTGGGTTTTAATTTAACATTGAATATGGGCTATTTGAGTGGGAAATAAAAAATAAATCAAAAATTTATAAAAAAAAACCCCGAGAGGTCATACCAGTTTCAATTAAACTCATACTTTGAGTTTTCTTTCAAAGTGTTATATATTTTTGGTTAGATTTGTGAGAAACTCGGATTTAAATCGTGGATATGTCGCAAATATGAGGATGAATCTGTTAATATGAAGCTCTCCGTGTAGATGGCGCTAGTAAATTTCAACAAACATATACAAACGCAAAGAGAATGACAATGTCAGTGCAATATTGAAATGACCGTTTTATTCTAATTGCAAACGACTGAGATTTGTATTGTCTTTGGCCGATTACTTTGACTTTGAAAGAAAGAATTAACATTAACATTTATTTTGGGACGCTATACGCTGCTGAAATGTACGTGGAACATTTTTGGAGAAGAGATCGGCCATCAGTTCAGCCTTTATGAGGCTCATTTTCATCTCGTTGGCTATGTCAATAAGCAAAATTGCCGTATATGGGATTCAGAGAACCCACACGTAACTATTGAGAAGCCAATGCATGTACAACGAGTCAATGATTGGTGTCGAATTTGGGCTGGCGGCCTTATTGGGCCATGTATGTATTTTAAATTTCCCGTACACCACCAAAATCTTGAGTTACGGGTAAAAAAACGGATTTTCCTACCCTTGTAAACTAATAAGTCTGTAACTTAGTAGTTTATTTGAAATGAAAAAACCTAGAGCTTTCAATCGATAAAAAAACTCATTTAAGAAAACTTAAGAATTCGGTGTGCTTTTGTCCACCAAAGACAAGTTTTTCAACAATTTTTTAACTTTGGCAATGTTTTTGCCCATTACTTTGTTTGGTAACAGCATTACTTGTAAATTTACACACAATAACACATTTAGTAAGGAGTAGAACGCCGCTTTGCTTTTAAAAATCCCCTAGTAATTGACTGAGTTATCGAAGTTTTTATTAATACTAAATTTTTGCAAAAACGCAAGTCCAGTTCACATCTCTCATTATTTTACGAATTGAAGTTCAATAAAAATACTTAAAATTCATCAAGACAGATAAAAATGGTAAAAGAACGTATGGCGAACATTTTAATAAAAAAATCCAATTTTGGAACATATTTTTGCCACTTTGCGAATTTGGGTATTTTCTATTTTTTTTTATGATTTTGAATTTTATGTATTTTTTATTGTAGCACGGTGTCAGACGCCAAAAAAATGAGAAAAATATTTTTTGAAGAAAAAAAAAACGAATTATTGTTAACACGAAATCCTTCTCAAGAATCGAAAAAAGAATTGAACAAAAAATATTTTGAATTTTATGTATTTTTATTGTAGCACGGTGTCATGGTCGCTTATAGGTAATAATAATAGTCAGACGCCAAAAAAATGAGAAAAATAGTTTTTTTGAAAAAAAAAAGAATTTTGTTAACACGAAATCCTTCTTAAGAAAACAAAAATATTTTGTTTATTTTTTTAATATCACTCTACAACATCCATCCGCTCATCACATCCAAAACGAGACACTGTTTGGTGTGGATTTTTTCCAATAAAACCAGAAATTTGAAAAAATAATCAGTACGTTTTTATAGCCGATTCCAATTTAAAGTTTTAAATGACCCACCCTATAGAATCGTAAAGACTGAGCCTTTAACCAGCTCTCACCATATTTCATGGCTGAATTTGCCAATAATACTTTGACGACATCTATTGTATATTTTTTTAATTTTCCCATATGCTTCTAAGTCTTTGTGCAGGTGATCTATAGTTCCCATCCCATCTTTTGGGAAAGGTTTGCATATGTGTACTGGAGGCATTTATTTATTTTTTGTCTTTGGTCAAATTTGCGAGAAAACTGGTTATTTCGTAAATTATAGATGGTAATCTGTCTGCTAATATGAAAGCTCTCTATGTAGATGGCGCTAGCAAATCTCTTTTGCGTTAGCATACAAACGACTGGAAATTTACCTTAGTCTCTATCTTTTGGGAACATTTGCATTTGTACTTGAGGTCTCTATTCTAAATTGTATTATCTTTGGTCACAATTGTGAAATAATCGGATTTAAAACCAGATTATACCGCAAATATGAGACGGTAGTCGGTCTCTTAGTACAAAAGCTCTCTGTGTAGATGGCGCTAGCGAAGCTTCACACTCACATACAAACGCAAAGAGAATGTCAATGTCAGTACAATATTGCAAACGACTCAGAATTTACCTCCGTTTCCAACTTTTTGGAAAAGTGTCCACATACTCGAGGAGTCTATATTAAAGTGTATTGTCTCTGGTCAAATTTTGCGAGAAACCTGGTTATTTCGCAAATTAAAGATGGTAATCTGTCGGCTAATATGAAAGCTCTCTATGTACATGGCGCTAGCAAATCTTCGTCGCACTCCTATACAAACGGCTGGAAATTTACCTCAGTCTCCCATCTTTTGGGAACATTTGCATTTGTACTTGAGGTCTCTATACAAAATTGTATTATCTTTGGTCACAATTATGAGAAACTCGGATTTAAAACCAGATTATACCGCAAATATGAGACGGTAGTCGGTCTCTTAGTATAAAAGCTCTCTGTGTAGATGGCGTTAGCGAAGCGACTCAGAACTTACCTCTGTTTCCAACTTTTTGGAAAAGTGTCCACCTACTTGATGAGTCTATATTAAAGTGTATTGTCTCTGGTCAAATTTTGCGAGAATCCTGGTTATTTCGCAAATTAAAGGTGGTAATCTGTCGGCTAATATGAAAGCTCTCTGTGTAGATGGCGCTAGCAAATCGTAGCACTCACGCCGGTTTCAATTTTTTGTTTGGGGAAAATGACACCTTTATTTTAATTTAATTTTTTTTAATACCCGGTTAATGTATTAATACGATAGCTTTGTCATGTTGACCTCTCTACACCTCTATCTACATACTATTTATCAATGTATGTACACTTACCCAGTATATATTTGGAACCCAATTTGTGGAGACTGCAAAACTGATAGTAACAGTAGAGGACAGCGGCACAGCGCACAATTGTCATGACAATGACATCGACGGCATTGTATTCGGCCTCTAGGCCATCGCATGATTGTGTCCAACCGTGGCACGGGCGATAGCGACTCGAGGTGGCCGACGTGGGTGGCAGGCCGCCACCGACGCCATCAGTTGACCCTGAGGCTGAGGTGGTGGTGCTGGTAAAGTATTGCTGCTTATCCACTGTCAGCATACATGCTGTCACTGTAAGCAGTGCTACAATGACCTCCCACGGGTGTGATGCACAAAATTCCCCGTGAGCCCGAAATAAGCGGCCAATCATGATGTTGACAAATCGTTGATTCCAAAGGTAGTTCGTTGAAAGACGAAAATTTTGTAGAATTTTGCTGTTGCCACTTCTCCAAACAATGTGGACGACTGTGGGTGATACTGCTGCGGTTGCTGTTGAATGCTCGTGCAAAGCAGAATGTTGTTGGCAAAAAGTGTTGACGTTCCAGTCCTAATGTATAGATGACGTCGTTTGTTTGATTTTTTTTGAAAGAGTTTTTGTTCTCCTCTTCTCTTCAAATTCGGTACAAAAAATCTAGAAAAAATGTTTCAATGGGAGTTTTTGCTGCTGCAAATAATGGGAACAACTGTTTCAACTTGTCAATCAATCACATCCGTTGTTGTTCTGTTCCTGTCGTGGGGTGGTCGCTCGCTCGCTGTGTTTTTTGTTATTGTTTGTCTGGCAATAGATGGCGCTGAACAGCATCAGTAGCATTTATATCTTTCACTCCACTCCACTCTGTGGCCGTTGATGTAATTTGCATCAAGTGTTGCTGACGGCTGGCTCTGTGATTATGTTTCCTTTTGTTTTTCAGTTTTTGTTACTCCACAATTCAAGTGCAGGTGTTACTTCATGCGGCGATGACAATGCAGTGTTTTAGCCTTCGGATTAAGTACTCGTCGTCGTCGTCGGATGGCTTGCAGATTGGTTGTGACAGGTTGCTGCTGCTGCTGCTGCTTGTCTATCACGTTTTTAGTTTATTTTATTAATTGTACTATTTCCTTCAGTATAGTTTGGCAATTTGGTTATTGATCTGCAATTAGACAAATGGACGAAAAAACGAGTTTAAATAACGAAATGAGAGATTTGAGATATCAATTTCTTAGATTATTATTGACAAGTTCATTATGATAAGAGTTAAATGATTACACAACTCTTTTATTGGAGGGGAGAAAACGATATTCATTTTTTTGGATAAATTGTTTATTAAAATTCCAAATTTCGTCGAAGTTATCTCCAAATATCCGATAACACTGTGCGATAGTCCAAAAACTCTGATAGGTGATATTATTTACTGGTAGGTATTGTTGAGTAGAACAAGAATCTGTATTTGAAATTTCCCAGACACCACCAAAATCTTGAGTTTCGGATAAAAACCTGGTTTTTCGTACCTTTGCACGCTTAAAGGCCTGTAACTTAGTTGTTTATCAACCGATTTTCACTCTCTCATCAGATTTAAAATGAAGAAAACTTAAGAAATATGTGTGCTTTTGTCCAGCAAAAACAATTTTTTAAAACTATTTTTAGCCATTTTCAGCATTGGCAATGGTTTTGCCCACTATTTTGTTTGGTAACCGCAATAATTGTAAATTTACTTAAATAACAAATTTAGTAAGGAGAAAAACGCCGCTTTGTTTTAAAAAATCCGTCAATAATTGACTGCGCTATCGAAGTTTTTATTAAAGCTAAATTTTAGCAAAAAAAAACAAGTTTTAGTCATTCCAGTTAACATCTCTCATTATTTTACAATTTAAGTCCAATTAAAATACGTAAAATTCTTCAAAACAGATAAAATCATGTCGATAATTTTAATAAAAAATCCCCAATTTTGGAAAACATTTTCCCCACTTTGGGAATTTGGGGATTTTTGTTTTTAGAAAAAAAAAATGGAAAATTTAGTATGTTTTCATCGTTTTTTATCATTTTGAATTGTTTTTATTGCGCCTCAATTCGTAAAAAGCATGTCGACCATTTAAATAAAATCCGAATTTTGGAACACATTTTCCCCACTTAGGGAATTTTTGAAAAAAAAAAATATGGAAAATGTAGTACGTTTTCATCGTTTTGAATTTTAATGTCGAATTTTAAGTATTTTTATTGGGTCTCAATTCGTAAAAAGCATTTCGACCATTTTATAAAAAAAAAGCCCCAAATTTGGAACACATTTTCCCCACTTTGGGAATTTTTAAAAAAATATAAAGAGTGATTTTTTTGAGGTTAGGATTTTCATGCATTAGTATTTGACAGATCACGTGGGATTTCAGACATGGTGTCAAAGAGAAAGATGCTCAGTATGCTTTGACATTTCATCATGAATAGACTTACTAACGAGCAACGCTTGCAAATCATTGAATTTTATTATCAAAATGCGTGCTCTGTTAAGAAAGTTCAGAAAGAAAGAAATTGTGTTCAGCGACGAAGCTCATTTTTGGCTCAATGGGTACGTAAATAGGCAGAACTGTCGATTTTGGAGTGAAGCATTGCAAGAGCTACCAATGCATCCAGAAAAAGTCACAGTTTGGTGCGGTTTATGGGCTGGTGGCATCATTGGACCGTACTTCTTCAAAGATGATGCGAATCGTAACGTAACTGTGAATGGTGAGCGCTACCGTGAGATGATATCCAACTTTTTTTTGCCCAAAATGGAAGAACTGAACTTGGTTGACATGTGGTTTCAACAAGATGGCGCTACATGCCACACAGCTCGCGATTCTATGGCCATTTTGAGGGAAAACTTCGGAGAACAATTCATCTCAAGAAATGGACCGGTAAGTTGGCCACCAAGATCATGCGATTTGACGCCTTTAGACTATTTTTTGTGGGGCTACGTCAAGTCTAAAGTCTACAGAAATAAGCCAGCAACTATTCCAGCTTTGGAAGACAACATTTCCGAAGAAATTCGGGCTATTCCGGCCGAAATGCTCGAAAAAGTTGCCCAAAATTGGACTTTCCGAATGGACCACCTAAGACGCAGCCGCGGTCAACATTTAAATGAAATTATCTTCAAAAAGTAAATGTCATGGACCAATCTAACGTTTCAAATAAAGAACCGATGAGATTTTGCAAATTTTATGCGTTTTTTAAAAAAAAAAAGTTATCAAGCTCTTAAAAAATCACCCTTATGTCAGTCGAATCGAATTTTTGTAAGCACGAAAACCCCCTAAAGAATCGAAAAAGAAATTGAACAGAAAATATTTTATATATTTTTTCTTATTTATTTTTTAATATCACTCTAACGAAGAAAATAATGTCTAGTTGAGGTCATAACTTCTACATTTATTCATAGATTTTCTTCAAGTACGCCTTCATTTCTTCGTTAGAATGCAAGAAATATTCGAAAAAAAAAACAAAATATTTTTTTCGATTTCATTTTCGATTTTTTCGTGCCAACAAAAATTCGTGCTAACAGAAATAGACTTTTTTTCAAAAAAAAAAATATTTTTTCTTATTTTTTTTGTTAAAAACAAGATTTTTAGAAGGCTAGATTTTAAAAATAAAAAAATAGAACGAAACATATTCAAAAATAAAAAAAAAAATTCCTATTTTTTTTTCTCAACAAAATCGATTCAGAAAATATATTTTTTTAATTTTTTGATGACTTTTTCCAAACAACTGGTTTATATTTATATGATGTTAGTACTAATATTAAAGGTACCTTCGAAAAAAAAATAAAGAAAAATTCTGTTGATTTTATGAATGAAAACAAAAAATATTTTTTAGGTCTCTGATACAAAATTTGTACTTTTGTTGTTGAATAGTGTTATTAATAAGCTCACGTGTACATAGTTCACTATGTCTAGTCTAGCCCACTCGTTTTTTCTCTGTCAAGTTATCAACATAGATAATAGTCTGAGAGCAGCCACTCAAAAAATACTACACATATTACTCATTAAGAACATCTAATATCATAAGAAAGTAAACATCTGAGTCAAAAAAGTCTGACAATGAACATTAGAAGGGTAGGGAGGGAGATAACAGTTCTATTTAAATTTTGCCATAAAATTCAATAATAAACTATAAAACAATTTAAAATAATATTTTTTATTTTATTTCATTTTTTAACGAGAAAAAAAAAACAAGTTGAATTTGAAGAAAATCCCTGAAAATGATATTTTTTGTTTTATGTCATTTATCTAACGAGAAAAACAAGGTCTATTTGAAGAAAATCTACAAATAAATGTGGAAGTTATGAGCATTTTTGTAGAACATCGTTGAATCGATGCTCGTGTGGATATTTGTTTACTCAGTTATTATGGGCTTGTTTACACGTGACTTCAAAAAACGCCATTAAAGAGATAAAGGGAGAGTATTTATAAATGACCGAAGAAAACATTTTGGAGATAACTTCAAATCAATCCAAAAATGTTTCTGTAAAATATTTGCGACTGGAGTCGATCGAATCGTCTAAATTGAGAGAGTCACAAAAATGGAATTATAACTTGCAGGAGACCACTTTTTGACAAATCCGATATTGACATGAAAAAATATTCAAGAAAAAAAAAACTCGCGTGAAATACAAATCTAATTTTATTACGTTTTCAATTTAGACGATTCGACGCGTCGCTCGTTCGACTCTAGTCGGAAATATATTACACAAACAGGTGGCTAATTTCAGAAAATAATTATTTTAGAGTGACTGGATCAGCGCACAGATGAAATTGGAGAGAAAGGAAAGGGTGGTGAAATTTAGAGGATGAAATTTGACGGAGATGCATACTAAGAAATTCACAATTTTTGGCGGTCAGTGCCCAGACCAAACCGGCTGAAGTCAGGGTGATGCAATTTGGAGGTTAGTTCCCCAATCTGACGGAGATCATATTTTGAACGGATGGTCATAATTTAATGCCGACTTCACACAAGTGATTTTCACAATTAAAATATTTAAATAATCGATGTATTCAATTTTATGTTAGCATATTTTGCATTAATATTTTGGCTTAAAATGGGATCTACATAAAATTTCCACTGTCGTGAATTTGGGTTTGTAAAAACCTGTGACTACGTAGACGGACAAGATAATTGGAATTTTCGAAAATTTAAATTTTCGAGAGAAGTGGGACATAAAGGAATAAAAATCGTATTGCTGATAGAATCGTGAAATCGTCAGAAAATGCAATACTCTGGCAACGTAGAAGCTTAACAAAAACGGAATTTTCGAAACTTGTACTTTTAAGGGGGCAAAAGCACAAAAAGGGATAAAAATAGTAACGGAGTAAAAATCGTGAATTTCGGTTTGTAAGAACCGGTGACTGCGTAGATTTTACGAAATTTGCACTTTTAAGGAGGAAAAGGGCAAAAAGGGATAGAAATTGTACAAACAAAAATTTTACTTTTGGAAGGAGTGGGATAAAAACTAAAATTTGAGTTTGAAAAAAAATTCGAAAATTCTTCTTTTGGAAATGGTAAAAAATGGATAAAAAATAGTACCGACGGAAGTGCTGTAGATATCATCATGAATTCAGGCTGATAAAAAACATGTGACTATCTAGACGAGCAATATAAATGGATTTCTCGAAATTTGTACTTTTATGGGTGGAAAGGACAAAAAGGGATGAAAAAGGTACCAAACCAAAAAGGTTGCAGTTAGAAACGTGAAATTCACTGTGTATCTCCCCTGCAACGTAGAAGCACAACAAATATGGATTTTTCGGAAGGGATGCAAATAGTACCAACGAAAGTGTTGCAGCTATCATCGTGAATTCGCGTTTGTAACTACGTAGACGCTCAACATAAATTGAATTTTGGAAATTTTACTTTTGGTGGGAAGTGGGACAAAAAGGGATATAAATAGTACCGACCGAAATCTTGCAGCTATAACAGTGAATATGGGTTTGTAAAAACCTCTGACGAGCAATATAAATGGATTTTTAGAAATTTGTATTTTAATGGGAAGTCTACGTATACGAGATCCTAAAAACGACTTCGAAACGGGTTAAAAAGGGATAAAAATTGTACCAAATGACTATAATCACACAACTGGGTAATAAATTCCTCGTACTCGCTTTAAACTCGAAAATAAATGTATATGCCTTTCGGAAATTTAATGGAGCTAGATCAAACGGAATAGAAAATACAGAATTATTTTCAAAAAATATCTATTCCCAATATTATATGTTGTCAACCGATCAGAGACCCCCGATTGCACCCCATATGGAAAAATTAAAAGAAATTTAAATCTTGAGACTACTTCCTGTTCCCAAAAATGATTTTATGTCAAGAGATTATTGTCAACTGATGAAATTGGTTGGACTTGAGAAATCATACTACAGGGGCGGAATAATGAAGCCTGGGAAAAGCTAAGTGTCTGGAGCCAGAAGAGACTATGATGAGAAATTAAATTAAATTTTCAAAAAATGCGTTATCTACTGTTTTCAAACAATATCCCACTCATTAAATCATTCCAATAATAATAATAACAACAAAATTTCATTGGCAATTGTCCAAAAGAAATGAGGGGAGTGCTCTCCTGATAATGGCCCTTTGCTTTACAAAATTTTCATTCCTATCCCCCCAGGGGATGGGAATATTACGAGAGCACTTTTGCTTATTTGTTGTTTTTTTTTCAGGACATTTTTCTTTGAGAACTTTGTTTATTTAAAATAGAAAACAGAAAAACACCACTTAGATATCAATTTGGAACAGCATCTCCTGATCTTGTAAATGATTATTATGAGTCGTGTTTTGTTGTTGGCCGCCCTTCGTCTCGCATTTCCTTTGATTGGAGCACTTGAAGACGTCAATGTGATGTGTGGTTGCAGTCATGGTGGTTGGTTTATGTTCGATTTCAAAATAGCCCCTGATCATTGACTCCTTCCTTCATCGTTGTTCGGTGTTCGATTGAGTGCGCGCCATGATGCAAGCATAAGAGTCGCGGCGCGTTTACATGCCATGATTTATTATGGAAATTAAGTCAAGTACTGAGCTGTGACGGCATTTAACGCAAAGATTTATGTAGATTCCAGATGAAGTTGTCTAACTAACCACCAGTCAGCCAGCCAGCCGTGCAGGGATTTACTTGGTTGGCCGTTCTTCCCCCCACAACACGATTGTCTGGAGACGAACGTCGTAGTCAAGAGTCTCAAGTCATCTGTATCGACATTATTTGTTTTTAAGCATTTCGGTCACGTTTCATTTTTTCTTCTTTTTTGTGTGGTTTGTTTGGATCATTTTTTAATAGTTTTACAAAAAAAGGCAATCTATAATATTTTCAGCTCATGGCAGAGCAGAGAGCTGTTGTACGATGATAGCTGGCTGGCTGACTGCCCGGCTGGATGGATGAATATACACGGCGTCGATCATAAACGTTAATAGAAATGATTGTTATTTCAGCTTAAATATCATAAAATAAAAAGAGCAGGAAATAATTTCAGATCATTGGCTTTCCCCAAATTAAAAAAATGGGAAGTTTTGTTAATTTGCAAAGTGTGGGTTTTATGGCTACAAATGAAACTAGTTAAATTGAAGAAATAATAAGAAAAAAATGATCTACTTCAATTGAGTAAAATAATTACATGAATGTATGTAGTTCAAATTGTATTCTCAAATGTTTCCATAAAACTAAGAAAGTTTTTTAAAGTCACAGTAAATAGCTGTTATGATAGGGTACAAATTATCTAGTTTAATAATTTAATAAATGTTCACTTTTGTTAATTTACCCGAAAAAATCAAATTTGAATTAAAAAAAAATAAAGTACTTAGACAGCGTTAGTGTGTTTCCTAGAATTTATTCCAAGTTCTTCAATCATCATAGGGAACTAACGATAAAACTCGTTGTTTACTGGCTTAAAATTATTTTCCTTGATTAGAATTCTCTGTCTTCAGAAAGAACAAATAAAATTTACATTCTTCTTAATTCTTGTTCACTGTTTAAAAATAAAAATATTTGATTTCAATGTGTTTGCAAAATGTGTGCACATTAACTTCAAGAAGCAATTCTCGTTCGTTCGTTGAGTATTAAGACTTAGTCTTAAAATCGCATGACAATAAATAAAAATAAATCCACAAACATGCCACAAGGTAACAGAAGGGAGAAATCAGTGAAATATATACTTTTTGAACTCGCCGAAAAAAGGACCTACTGTTTAGAGCCGACTACTAACGACCAATGCAACAAAATTTGCCGGCCTTCAGCAGGGATATGATATATGTATAACACAGCTTTCCTTTGTACGGTAACTTATAGTGAAATTTGACGTAGATTATTTTTTCCATTCACATCACTCCTCTAAAATTCACTTCTGTGGGATAGCTTAGCATCAATTCGTAAAAAGTACGAAATGAATTTTAAGTTCAGACACCTCTAAAATGACCACCAAATGAAGTTTTTTGAAAAATATATTTTAGTTTTTTCAAAAAAATATTTAAAATATTCCAAAACAATATTGAAATTTCTCAAAACATAATATTTTTTTTTAATATTGAAATTTTTTCAACTGAAAAATTTTCAAAAAACTATTGAAAATTTTTAAAAAACCTATCACCTATCTATCCTATTTTTATAAAAAAAATATTGAAATTTAATAAAATAAAAAATTTGAACTATTGGATTTTTTAAAACAATCAATTTTTTTAATATTAAAATTTTTTCAAAAGAAATATTGAAATTTAAAAAAAAAGGTTTAAATTTTTGATTTGAAATTTGATTTTGAAATTTTGATTTTTTTATTTTATCTCAGCAAATAGCTACATATATTCTAAATGCTCAGAGTGGGATTTTAAGTAGTTTCTGATTTTTTTTTTCTTAAGAAAATATTGATTTTTTCTTCAAAATATTCAATTTTTTTCTAAAAAAATATTGAAATATTTTTCTAAAAAAATATTATTTTTTTTCTAAATAAATATTGAAATTTTGAAAAAAATATATATTGAAGTTGAACAGAATCCTACCAGTTTGGTGGAACTGAGACGGAGTCTAGAGGAGACAATTTATAAAAACAACACAAAATATGGTTTTTTAATATTTTATTTTTAGCGCGTATTGCTGCTTCGTACGAAGTACACAAACACAACTTTGACAATAGTACAAACAATGACGCCATCTGCATGTGGATGTCAAAGAATGTCATTTGTGCATCAGGTGATGTCGATCATATGGTCGGTATTCCCCATGCCAGCATCAGCTGATATCGATCATATGGTCGATCGTCAACAGAAGTTTTTAATAAAATATTGAAGAGTTAAAAAAATATATTGAAAAAATTCAAAAAACTATTGAAATTTAAAAAAAAAAACTATGAAAATTTTTTCAAAAAAATATTGAATTTTTTATTTTATCTCAGCAAATGGCTACATGTGTTCCAAATGCTCAGTAGGATTTAAAGTAGTTTCTGAGATATCAACAAACCATCCCGAACAATCTCCTTTTGTTGTGCTTCAGCACAGATAGAGAGGAAAATTCCCAAATTGATAACAAAATTACCCAAAAATGAAAATTTTCACAAATAAATTAAAATAATTCTTTTTTTTTTCAAAAAAAAATAAATTTTTTCAAAAAAAATATTGTTTTTTTATTTTATCTCAGCAAATAGCTACATGTGTTCTAAATGCTCTGAGTGGGATTTTAAGTAATTTCGGACAATTTCTTTTTGTTAAACTTTCCCAAACTGAAAACAAAAATCCCCAAAATTAGATTTTTCACAAATAAATTAAAATTTATTTTTTTTAAATTGACATTTTTAATTTTTTTTTTTCATTTTATCTCAGCAAATAGCAACATGTGTTCTGAATGACAATTCCCAAACTGAAAACAAAATTCCCCAAAAATGAAAATTTTCACAAATAAATTAAAATAATTCTTTTTTTTTTTCAAAAAAAAAAAATAAAATTTTTCAAAAAAAATTGATTTTTTTATTTTATCTCAGCAAATAGCTACATGTGTTCTAAATGCTCAGAGTGGGATTTTAAGTAATTTCGGACTATCTCTTTTTGTCAAACTGTCCCAAACTGAAAACAAAAATCCACAAAAATTAGATTTTTGACAAATAAATTATTTTTTTTTTTTAAATTGACAATTTTCATTTTTTTTTATTTTTCATTTTATCTCAGCAAATAGCAACGTGTGTTCTAAATGACAATTCCCAGAATGAAAACAAAAATTCCCAAAATTGAGATTTTTTACAAATTATGATGTATTTTCTTTCATATTCATTCTGTTTCATAACTAAAAAAATATATTTCCTCGTTTTCATCAATATATGCATTATGGAAAACACGACCCCCCCCACACAAAAACAGAAATATTTTGATAGTTAATTCATTGTTATACCCCGCGGCAGCCTCCATCGCCACTTTTCGATTCAACTTCCGAATCCACTCCACTGAATAAATGAACTACTTTTTTGGGTTGGTTTAAAATAGCTTTCCTCAATAAAAACAACAACAGCAACAAAAATGGCTTCATTAATCCTCCTCTCATCGTTGTTAAGTGTGTAATTCATAGGCCATCATGCAAAAAGAAAATAACAGCACAACATCAAAACTTTATTATCGGTGGGGTCCAAATCATTGCGCGTGTACCTCCTCGCGTCGTTCCCACATCCCAAAATGAAGACGCTATTATTGGGCTTTTCTTTATGGCCTCTTTAAGTGTTTTTATTTCATTTCGTTTCATTTTTGGAGGAATATACGCACGACGAGTATATATTTATTCTTCTACTTTCGCTGGCTACCAAACGAAATGGTTCAAGATCTCTTTTTCTACTTTCCCGTTCCCGTTCCCTAGCCCGATCGTGTGTCCATTTCCTGCGATTCGAAATGTATAAACAAATCGTAAATAAAAAAATCAATGCATAAACAATTCGCATTTGTTATTTTGTTATAAAAAGAAGAAGTAGAATATTTCGAAAAAATGTTTGTTTGTCCGTGGACGGGTGGTGACGACGAGCGAAAAATTGCAAGGATTATTCATATATTACAGCTTTTGCACATCCACTGCACTCTGTAGTAGACTGGGTAAAGTAAACTAATAAAATATGTATGGATATGTAAATAAAGAATGGCGTCCTTAGCGGTGTACATTAGTGAGGGTCACGAAATTTTATCTTAAAAAATATTTCATTAAACCCAATATTTTTTATAGAAATTCCTTCTTTTCGACAATAACACAAAAATATAAAGGCTCTGACGGCGTTTTGAAAGTGAATATTTGCCCCTCTTTGCACATTCTTATGATGAATCGACTAGGAAAAATTGTGACCCATATATTTTAAGTATGGAATGTGTTCAGCAATATTACTGAAAACACTACGAAGAACATTTTAACCCTCTAACTCGTCAATGTAGGGTTCTTTTTGGTCCCTTTTGTGAAAAAGCGTAAAAATCATTCCCAAAAAAGGGGTTTAACGGGTGAAAATGTTCTGCAAAAATATTTGCCGTAAAATTCTACTATAAGTCTTTTAATACACCAAAACTCAGAGCTCAACTTAAATGCCAGAAATAAGTCAAAACTTTAAATTCATTTTAGGGTTAATTTCGAACTTTTTCCTAATTGTTGCTAAAACTGCCCACAAAACTGAATTTTAGGGGAGTGGTGTGAATGGAAAAAATATTCTACGTCAAATTTCACCACAAGTCACCAATTCTCTATAAGTCCCATTATAAATGTAGTTCTAATATCACAAGGAATATGTGCATGAATAAAATGTTCGTAGAAAACTAACAATCATAGGATCAATTTCGTATTGTAGGCTTCGTTAAACGTCAAAATTGTAGCATTTGGAGTTCGGAAAATGCTTAACAGGCAAGCAACGACGCACAGTCCCAAATTTCATGCGCCCAAATCTCAAGTTTACTGATTGAATTTTGCAAAGAACATTTCTATTAAGCATATTCTAAAATATTTTGCCAATATCGCGGTTCATTTTAGCTGTGGATGCATTTAATGTTCATAAAAGCTAAAATCGTAGCAAATTTCATAATAAGAGAGGTTATTTTATTGGGATGTATCTCGAAAACCATGTATCGTATTGAAATTTCGTTTAGTTCGTAGAAAATGGGAGCTCTTGAGATGTTCTTTTGCCTTTAAAAAGGTGTAATTACGTTTTTGCTTTCCTTTTCAGACAGTGATTTACCTGAAGTTTGTATTTATTCAGTATTGCTAATTTTCTACAGTATAAAACAATATTCGCGAGGCCGACCGATGCCTCGGCATTTACAAATATTGTTAAACTAATGTCTTATTTATTCATTTTAAAAAGAATATTCTGCTTATAGCTGCCAACATCGATTTAATTACTGAAATGGTAAAACCTTCTAAGCCAAAAATGAAGCATTTGTTCTCTGTTAATGTATTTTGAAAAAATTATTTAAAGCATACCTTAGGGATGTAAGATTTTATGGCATTCGAGCGCATGTAGATATTGGGCCAATCCTAATCTTAAGTTATTTATAAAGTTATAATAGCCGTTTGTCATCTATTAAAAAATAAAAAAAATTATCAAAAATTTCAAAAATCGTAAAAAACTAAAAATTTTATTTGGGCGTTGGGCGTGACACTGACTATTTCTATTTAATTGTGGACTCAAATGAAATCACTGGTAATGATTTGTATTCACATATATATTAATATAAAGAAATTTATGACGTTTTTTTAATTTTAACTTACATGGAAGGTAGGCGTGGTTGTGGGCGGATTTAAACAGAAAATTGTTTTTGATATAATTTGATGATATAAGGGATGTGTGCGAAATTTCAAGGCTAATTTTTGCCGTCTCTTGTATGAAAAAAGTGTTCCACTGTGCGACGTGGTCTTATTATGAAATAATAAAAAAAATAATCCCCAGGTTTTCTTTATTAAATATTTTTTGCGAGAATTTTTGTATTTAAATAAATTACACAACTTTCTAAAATTATCTCGTGTGTAGGACTTTGTATTTCAGATCAGATCAAACGAAATCTCCAAAATTCCTTTTTTCATATTTCTCTTTAATTTGTCCCATTGTCCTTTCTATATTTAGAAAGGAAAACCCTCATCAAACATTACTCTACGTACACTATCGCCCCTCTGTGCATTGAAACGAGTGATAATAAAGAAGAATTCGAAGAAAAAAGGATAAATGATGTGACCACCGCCATTCGAAACAAAAATGTCCACTTTGGGCATAAACTAGTCATTGAAGTCACAGACAGCGAGAGAAAGTGTTATCCTCACACGTACGAAAAAAAAACAAAAACAAAACACAACCAGATAATAAATATTATTTAAGAGTGTCTCGCAGAACTTTGTTGACACATGTGGCGGGGCGGCCCTAGGCAAAGAGGAAATAATCCCAGGCATCGTAATGCGAGGAACATATTTCGATGTTCGACAGAGAGTAGCTCATAAATAAACGAGCGGCATTACTTAGCGAAGAGAGAAATGCTGGTGGGACGTTGTTTAGAATGAATATACGATATACGATGAATATTTTACCATACCATGAATATGGAATATGACTTCACACTCAACTATAACTATAGGAGGGAACAGCAAAATTGTCAATATTTAAGTTCAGTGTCAAAAACAAAAAATAGAATCAATTTTTTTAAATGTCTTTCACGAGTTGTCTTAACGAAGTAATGTGGGTAACGAAAATAAATGACAGCGGTCATCCCCCGGAAATTAAGATTTGATTGTTTAATAATGCTCTGTCAAATATTTCTTCATTTCTTGTGTCAAGCCATCTGTAAGCTAAACGCTCCTGAAAACACCTCTAAAAATCATGTTTTCCCGTGTATTTGTTTATGTTGGATTTTTGTCCAGAATATTTTTTCCTAAATTAAATTAATGTACCCTTGGAAGCACTTTAAACAAAAATTGTTATTCTTGTTTTATTGGTCGTATTTTTGGACGTTTATATTGATTTTTGTGGATTTTAAAGTTGTTATGTAAGAGATGTTATGCAAAATAAATAGAAGGAATCGATACATTTCGAATGATGCCCAAATGACGAATATAGGACGAAAAATGACGTCACTGATTCCATGTTTGTGAATTAATTTAATGGATTTTCAGAGCCAAAATTTTCAAACTCTTTTTACTAACATGAGCGCTGCGGCGCACAGTGGTTCAGAATCAAAATTCATCGACCAAAATTCAATAACTTTTGTTCTAGTAGATTTAGACCAAAATTATACGAGGACCCAAGAATTATTACTATTTTTCGTATTTTTCGATTTTGAAGAAAATTAAAATTTTTATTTTTTGTTTCTATGTTTTTTTTTAACATATTTTTACGTATTTGTTCACAATGTGAAGAATAAATTTAAATTTTTTTGTATTACAGATTTTCACGTTTTTCATATTTTGAAAATTAAAAAAAAACGTAATTTCATTTTTTGACTTTGTCGAACTGTTTCTCACACATTTTAAATGATTTTGCACTCATTTTTATAAGAAAGAATATATATATAAGAATATATATAAGAAATTGTGTTTTCTTAGCTTCATTAAGACGCCAAAACTATGTTTGTGTCAAATATAGTTTGGTTGTAATGAATATTGTAAAAAATATCCTTTTTGAACAAATGTCTGACTTTGAACCAACAGAACTTTGTTCCTTCAAAAGCCTTTAACGAAATATGTACATATGTTTGGAAAGGTAGAAGGGTTCCCCGTTTTTGTAGGGTAACTTTTGCCTGCGCGAAATTGCATCCTTGGAAGATAGGATACATTTAGTGCAAAAAGTCAAATTTTTTAGTTCCAAAACGCAATTTATTCATTTTCTTCACATTAACTTCTGAAAAGTAGGTACGCTGGTAAGAAGATGAGTAAAGTTTCTTTATCCTCATGCTAAATTTTATTAAAAAATCGGAGTTCATTAAAAACAAAAAATACAAATTTTAATTTTCTTTAAAATCGAAAAATACGAAAAGTAGTCAACTTTGAGACGATTTCTAAAATATATCTAATATCACGATTTCTAATGTTAATATCCGAAAATAATTGGGTCATTGTATAATTTTGGTTTTTTACAGAACTCAAAAATGTCTACTAGAACAAAAGTTATTGAATTCTGGCCAATGGATTTTGATTCTGAACCACTGTGCGGCGTCAATTTCCTTCCTATGTTCATCATTTGGGCATCGTTCGAAAGGTATTGACTGCTGCTATTTAATACAAACACTAAATACAAACATTCTTCAGTTGCCACTATGAAAAAAACTCAAAAAATTACTATAAAGGTCCAATAATTCGACCATAGACAAGAATCAAAATATATATTTAATTAAAAAAAATAATTATAAAAAAAAATTTATATTTAATTAAAAAAAAATAATTATAAAAAAAAATTATATTTAATTAAAAAAAATGCACGGGAAAACGGATTTTTAGGGGTATTTTCAGCGTCACGGATGTGACCTTACATTGTGGCGTAACTTTGATCACTTTTGCTAATCAAACTATTAGTTTATATACTTTCATCTAAGGTATAATAAATATTCGATATCACTTTACGATTATGGGAAATATAGTATAATTACATCGTAACGGTCGTGACATGTTTGATGGAAATTCCTCCATGATATCGGATTATAACCAGAAATATTTAAATGAACAGACCTATTGTTGTATATTATATTTTAGAAACATAATCAAAAAAGGCCATACTACAACCTTCACCGGATGATATACGTCTGAAACTAAAGGAAAAAATGGAGTAAAATAAGTTTCAAAGGATACAATTTTTCAAAAAAAAAATATTTGAAATACTTATTTGCATCCTCTGATACTGGTATAAGTGTACAATTAAAGAGGAAAATGTCTGCTAAATATACTTTAAATTGCATGCGCCTATCTGTATTAGTTTAGCATTAACATCGATTTCCCCCTTAAAAACTAAAATATGAATAAAATAAATAAACTAAGGTGGCAAAGTTGAAATGGTTGTTACTGCTAAACTAATACAGATAGAAGCATAACATTTAAAGTATTTTTAACAGATATTGTCCTCATTACTTTAACACTTATACCGGTATCATAGGATGCAAATAAGTATTAAAAATAAACTAAAGGAAAAATGGAGTAAAATAAGTTTCAAGGGATACAATTTTTCAAAAAAAAAATATTTGAAATACTTATTTGCATCCTCTGATACCGGTATAAGTGTACAATTAAAGAGGAGAATGTCTGCTAAAAATACTTTAAATTCCCTGTATTGTCTAGCTGTATTAGTTCAAGTTCCACCTTAAAAACTAAAATATGAATAAACTAAATAAACTACGGGGGCAAATTTGAAATGTTTGTTACTGCTAAACTAATACAGATAGAAGCATAACATTTAAAGTATTTTTAACAGATACTTTACTAACTACTTTTATATTTATACCGGTATCATAGGATGCAAATAAGTATTATAAATAAACTAAAGGAAAAATGGAGTAAAATAAGTTTCACGGGGGACAATTTTCCAAAAAAATCGTAGCCTTTTGTAGGGCCAACAGGATGAGGAAATGAAAAAGTGAAAATATCTCCTTTTGGTATATAGTGTCCGACGTATATATACATCCAGTTCAAGTGTAATGACTTTTTATAAAAATTGTCGTACAGTGTAATGAGATGTATGACTATTACGGATGTTTATCAGTGTTGTTTTAAAATTATAAATTTATATTGAAATTTTGTGCGTAAAAGTGTCACTTTACGTGGAGTATTTTTATGAATATATTCGAAATTCTTTAAAAACAGATTATTGAGTTTTCACAATCGTTTAATAAACACAACAATCGTTAAGGACATTAAATACAACTTCAAATAATTAAAATTATTCAATTGATTCAAATTATTTGATATACATCTTTCACTTATTCAATTCTGCATTTCTATAATTACACAATTATTCAATTTAAAATTTTGACAATATTCAAATTTTGAAATCATTCTAATCCTACAAATCATTGAAAACATTCAATTATTAAATTATTTGATTACACTATGCCACAAAATTGTTTTGGAAGGTTCATGTATACAAATTCCGATGTGTTTAGGCTTTCTAAACTCGAAAACGATATTCATTTTTTAACGTTTTTTTAATTTTTTTACTAAGATTCCAATTT
>OX377618.1:128627075-128654575 GCA_947397865.1 Polietes domitor
TACTAGGATGGGTCACGAAAATAAATTGCTGCGGTCACCCCCCAGAAATGAAGATTGGATTGTTTAATGATAATCTGCAGAATATTTTGTAGGTGGGCCTGGTCCTCTGTGAGCTAAACGCTCCTGAAAACACCTCTAAATATAATGTTTTCCCGCGTAATTTTTTATGTTCCAATTTTTTTCTGAACTAATAGATCTTTGGAAGCATATTAAATATAAATTTTGATTTTTGTCTTGTGGACGTTTAGATTGATTTTTTCGGGTTTTCCGACGTGACACAGCTAAAAATTAATATTTCTTGGAAAAATCTTGTAAAATGTGTTATGAATAATATATAGAAGGAATCAACGCTTTTCAAATAATGCCCATCGAACTAAAAATGACGTCTCTTACTCCATTTTTGTGAAATAATTTAATACATGAGATATTTTTTCAGAGCCAACGTTTTCAAACTCGTTATACAAAAAATGAGCGCTGTAGCGTCCGATATTTATCATTTAGGCGTCATTCGAAAGGTATTGACTGCAGGTATTTATTTTTTGTAAAATACCATCACTAAATACAAAAAACTTTTGAGTTGTCACTATGAAAAAACACAAAAAATTACTATAAACGTCCAATAAGTTATTCTAATACGGGAATCAAAACTTATATTTAAAGTGCTTTCAAGGGTCTATTATTTTAGATAAAAATGTTGACAGCACTGCAACAAAAATGACAAAAAACGTGATTTTTAGGGCTTTTAGGGTGTTTTCAGTAGGAGGAACAAAAACATTTGCAAATCATCACTAAACAATCGAAACTTTATTTTCATGGGGTGACTGGAAATTGTTTTTCCATTTGTATGGACCGCAACTCAGCCTACTGTATAAGTATAATATAATATAATAATAAGTATAAAAAGTGAATATGAGGCAACAATCTTCAAAAATGTGTCAAAAATATTAGGTTATTATCAGTCGTCATTAGAGCGAAATATTTTCTCTCAGGGCCGATTTCGCCTATTTGCAATTTATTTGATTCCAGCTACAGACCAATTATTTCGCGTCACAGTGGAATGCATACAAATGATTTCATGTTTCTAGCTACAGCCGTTTCCTTGGTACCAGTTTTATTTTCATTTCGACCTTAAAAAGGTACGAATTTGGGGAGGTACGAATTTGGGGAAGTACGAATTTGGAGAAGTACGAATTTGGGGAAGTACTCTTATTTTGCATGATTCTAGCTATCAAGTCGTTTGCTTGATACTAATTTCATTCCGAATATCGAAAGATATCTTTATTTTTCGCGTCTACTCAGTCTGAGCAATGCACAATCACTTTCTAACTGCAGCCATTTGGTTGGTACTATTTTAATCCCCTTTCGCGTCATTCCCCCCCCCCCATTTTTATAAAAATTCTTTTGTGTTTCGCGTCTACACAGTATTTCATGATTTCAACTTCAGCGGTTTGGGTGGTACCATTTTTGTCCCTCTTTTAAAATTGTATCCCTTAAAAGTACGAGCAATCCAATCCGATATGCAACCATAAGAAACATTTAGGAGAAATTTGAACCTCCTAGCTCATATCGTTCGGAAGCTAGCGTGCTTTCAGCAGACAGGTGGAGGGTATCAAAATATTCGATATAACATGCTTTAGATATAAAAAATATCAGCACAAGAAATTAAAAAAATTAAAATTAAACTTTTCTTTTCTTTTAGCTGTTGGTAATTCTATACCCTTATTAAACAATGTGCAGATTCATTTTGTTCCACAGTGTAAGCCAGCCGCGAACTGTAAAAGGCTAAAGAACACATAATAGACAGCAAATGTTGGAAGCTTTGTTTTTAAATTAGCGGAGCGATTTAACCCTCTAGTTCCCAATACCGCCTGTAGGCGGGTTACCTATGCACACAGCTAAAAAGCTCACAAACACGTTTCTTTTATAATTAAATGACTTTTTGTTAAATAAAGATATGCAGCAACACACAGATATTTTTTTTTTCACCTACGTTTATTAATAATATTTATTTTAATTATTTGATTTTCGCACTCCGCGCAAAATAATTATTTTTGGTGATTTTCACAAACTTCTGCATTCAAATGACATTGACAACAGATTTTCGTACTAGCGCAAGCTGCAAAAGCACCAATATGAAAATTTGGGATTCCCCAAAACAGATGAAACGGAAAAAAAGCAAAACCTAATTAGAACCATGATTGACCGTGTACTGGGAACTAGAGGGTTAAATGAAATGAAAAAAGGATTATTTTTAGAGGCACATTTGAAGAAAATCGTTGGATAAACTAAGAAGTGGGAGTGCTTCATAAAAACAATCATGATTATTGGGAAATTTTTAGGAGGTTCAAGGTGATGGTTCCAGGCCTATTTTCCTCAACTGAATAATATGGATACGGAGGACATGTGATTCTAATAAATAAAATTTGTTTTACAAAAATTTGAGATATTTTTTGTTTATAAAATAAATAAGAAAAAACTAAAAAAAAAAACATTTTTTTATAATTTGGCAATTTTGCTTGAAATTAGAAAAACATATATATTTGTATTTCGTACCACAAAAGGTTATTTTGTTATACCCTCCACCTCCAGGATGGGGGTATACTAACTTTGTCATTCCGTTTGTAACACCTTGAAATATCGACCTCAGACCCTATAAAGTATATATATTCTTGATCGTCATAAAATTCTAAGACGATCTAGCCATGTCCGTTCGTCCGTCCGCCTGTCCGTCTGTTGAAAGCACGCTAGCATCTAAACTAAAAGAGCTAGAACGTTCAAATTTTCCATAAATGCGTCTTATAGTCGTAGATCGGTTGGGATTGAAAGGGGGCGAAATCGGCCCAAAGGGAAATTTTTTTCCCTCACAAGGACTAAAAATACCCATAAAAATCCCTAATATTTTAGAGTATTTAAGCATGTTTTTTGAATATGTCTGTTTATATTTGCTTGATATTTGGTACGCGCATTCCCCTTATAGCAAAAACATGCACCATAAAGTGATTCTTATTTATAGGCGGTGAAATGGGGCAAAAAAGGGACAAGAATGGTACATATTAAACGACAACAGCTAGAAACACGAAATTCGGTATGTGCATTCCTCTAATTGAGTAGATACATAATGTAAAAGTATTTTTTTCCAAATTCGTACTTTTAAGGGGTTAAATGGGAATAGAGGGATACAAATGGTACCAACCAAACGGCTGTACCTAGAATAATGAAATTCGGTATATACATTCCTCTGATTGCATAGACAAGTAAAATAAACGGATTTTTCAAAATTCGTCCTTTTTGGGGTTAAAATGAAAAAAGGGGATAAAAATAGTACCAATCAAATGACCGCGGCTAGAGTCATGAAATTCGGAGTATACATTCCTATGACTGTGTAGACACGGAAAATAAAATGATTTTTCGAAATTCGTACTTTTTGGGGTCAAAATAGAAAAAGGGAATAAAAATAGTACCAACCAAATGACCGCAGCTAGAGTCATGAAATTCGAAGAATACATTCCTTTGACTACGTAGACATGGAAAATAAAAGATTTTTTTCCAAATTCGTACTTTCAAGGATACAATGGGTACGGAGGGATAAAAATGGTACCAACCAAACGGCTACACCTAGAATAATGAAATTCGGTGTATACATTGCTCTGATTGCGTAGACACTTAAAATAAACAGATTTTTCGAAATTCGTCCTTTTTGGGGTTAAAATGAAAAAAGGGGATAAAAATAGTACCAATCAAATGACCGCAGCTAGAGTCATGAAATTCGGAGTATACATTCCTCTGACTGCGTAGACACGGAAAATAAACGGATTTTTCGAAATTCGTACTTTCAATGGATACAATGGTACAGAGGGATAAAAATAGTACCAACTAAACAACTACAGCTAGAATGATGAAATTCTAATTTCGTAGAAACGTCAAGGGGGTAAAAATGGTACCAACCAAATGGAACCAACCAACATGCAAAAAAAATCGTACTTTTTCTTTTACGGCAAAAATTGGTTGAACCATGAAGTTAGGTTATTTTGCACTATGTACGCCTAATAATGGATTTTCAAAATTTGTACTTTTGGAATTTAAATAGAATGGAAATACAACCAACTGTAGCACCCACTATCTGCCAATATTTATGGTATTTAAGCTTTTTTAAAATATAAATATAAGAACATTATTTTTTTGAATTGATTGGTAGCCTTACCTTATAAGCGTGGTTTGAAATAATTAAAATATTACATTTATTTATAAAATTATTTTTTCACTATTTGTATTTGTTTTGGTTTGGCTATATTAGAAAATTTATATTTTCCTGTAATATTACTTCACTTCTACGAAAATCGACATCCTCTGTGGAATGCAGTCCATGGAAGAGGGTTTATAAAGTTCGGCCCGGCCGAACTTAACGCCGTTTTTACTTGTGTTTAATTACCTTATGACAAAAATTTCACCCAAGTGTCTACAATTTTTTTTAATCGGGAATTGGAAAATTTCATTAAAAGAAGAAGCAAAATGTGTGTGTGTGATCTCTTCACAAGAAATTACTCAGTAATAAATAGTCAAAATATTTAAATCCAGTGACTTATAGAAATCCACGTAAAGATCTCTCATTATCGGCTATGATATGAGGAGTAGACCAAAAGGACATGGATCTACTCCATATGGATGAATTTAAATTTGTTTTATATTTATACTCAATATGTTATCGCTCCCTTTCTCTCTCTCTCTCTTTCTTACTAATACTTATTATTAATCTAAATCTTTCTCTGTAATTTTTTTTGAACGTCTCTCTCCCTCTCTTTAGAATGAGTATAAGTATTTATTCATTAACTTTTTATGAGCGTGCGAGCAAGTTCTCTCCTATTCCTATCGAATATAAATAGTGAAGACTTGTGATTGGATCCTATGTCGAACATTACTTGGCAATGAGATCTTTTGCTGGACCATGGCTTTATTTTTTCAGTAAAATTTTGTAAAGAGAGTTTCTTGGAAGACTCCCCTTTAAAATGTAATCGCTTGGTATTTGGAGTACAATAATTATTTTGTTAACGAAAAAGGTTTAGTCGCCATACTCCGCCCTTTTACACGCATATATATTTTTTTTAAACACTTTTCAATGTGTGTGTTTGGTTAACTTTGGATTTCTTCTTGAATTTTAAATTAAACCCCCTTCCCCTTTCTTCCGCGTGTATCGATAATATTGGAAATGTATGTTGGCCATTGATATGCAAATCCTTTTCTTTGTTGACAGTTCGTTCGTTCTGCTCCTTGTCAGAGATTTTCAAGTACATATACTACACATATGAATGGGAAGGGAAGTAAGGGAGGAGGAGGAGGAGGCACACTAAACCAACAACAACATTCCCCCCCTTTAATTCTTGAAATTCAAAACATGGCTGTTGAGTTGAGTTGTTCGTTGTTTGTTTGAAGGTATCTTTTGTATCGCCGTATCCGCAACGTTGCAGCAGCAGAAGGGAAAACGCAACAGAGCAAGCACTAAACTGCTCATTTTTATTGTTATCGAACATCAGACGGCAAATGTAGTTTAAGTACTCTGAAGAGCGAAAACGAAACGAAACAAAATCACATCCAGTCAAAACGATACATATGAAAACATACGAAAAAAGAGTGTTGTTGCAGATTTATTGAGATATGACTTAAACATTTCAATATTAAAAACGAGGGTAGCACAACAAGTTGAATTTATTTTTGAATTTTAAAACCACTGACAAGCACTTTTCAATGAGATATGAATTGAGAGATGAAATATATGTAGTTGGAGGGAGGTAGATAGAGAGAGAACTATAAATTAAAAAATATATTTTAAACACTTCTGCAGGGCCTTGAGCCTACATACCACAGACATATGTATGTTATTTCTAAATAATTTTGAAAAATTCTTGTTTTATATTCAATTATAATAATTAAAATGTAAATAAGATTAAGATTGAATATATAAAGAATATAGAAAATCTCCACCAAATTTCGGAGCAAAAGTCCCAGCTATTATATATTAGTAACAAGTAATGAAATGTTTTTGTTGGGTAGCCAAAAAATGAATATACGTGTATCGGCATTTTGAAACTTTACATACGGAGGTAATTTTAGAGAGGAATCACAATCTACGAAAATAAATTCGAAATTTCGAACTCTAATCCAGCATAAATGAGAAACTGGGCACAAATCTCAACCGCAATCTATAGATTTATCCCGATGAATCTATGTCAATTTCCTTAAAATGAGTTCCACTTTCTTTTGGATGGAATACTCTTGCCTTAAGCATTTAAAAACGCAGACATATCAAAACATGGATACAGCAGCGCTCCTAGGAGAGTGTAGTGGCGATAACTCTATTAAGTAGCCCTTTTTATTATTGCCCTTGAGAGAATAGTAAGTTCCCACATATGAGAACGAAGAGACATAAAATATGCTTGAAGAAAAGAACATTTTTGAGAGAATAGAAGCAGACATGTTGGTCTACGATTATAAATTCAAAATTTCAAAGTCTAATGCAAACAATCACAATCTATAGATTTATTCCGATGAATCTAAGCCAATTTCCATAAATTGGGTTCCACATTCTCTCGGATGGAATGCACTTGCCTTAAACATTTAAAACTCGCAGATATCTCATAACATGGATGCAGCAGCGCCCCTAGCGGAGTGTAAATTTCCCTCCTCCCTCCCACATAAGAGAACAATGAAACATAAAGTATGCTTAAAGGAGAGAATAGAAACAGAAATGTTGGTCTAGTCAAAATTTCAAAGTCTAATCCAACATAAATGAAAAACTGAGAAAAAATCTATACCACAGTCTATAGATTTATCCCGATGAATCTATGTCATTTTCCTTAAATTGGATTTCACTTTCTTTCGGATGGAGGAACAATCCATACTACAAAATGAAATATTATGGATGATTATGTGGCGATTGCTATGACAAATATAAATGAATTTTGGTAGGAGACCTCTCTGTAATCATTACATTTTATTTAAAAATTTATGCATAGCCTTGATACCTGCCGAATATTGTATATACTTGAGCATGAAGTTCATGGAATAACATATATGCAGTAGCGACCCTAGCGGTGGATAGTGGCAAAACCAAATTAACAAAATTCAATCGCTGCAGCAACGACTCATATTAACATTCGGAGTAACAGTTAAAAAGGATGAAATGAACTGCGAAACAAAAGGAAATAACAAATTTCTGACAACGAATTCTGATGGAGGTGATAAAAGAAGAATATACGGCGTTTTGAAAGCTGACGTATGGTGGTGATTTTAGAGGGGAGGGGGTCAATATTTCTCCCTTTTGCACATTCTTATGATGAATCGGCATAGGAAACCTTGTGATCCCTATATTTTAAGCATATGATGAGAAAATATTCTACGTCAAATTTCACTGCAGGTCACCGAACAAACAAAAGCTGTAGATATAATATTTATGAATAAAATAACAGTTCGAATTTTGGAAAGAAATTGGTTATTAATTTTTTACAAAGTTTCAAAGGATAAAATTTTTAAATTTTTTTTATAAATACTTATTGCTAACCTACGATACCGTTGTAAGTGTCAAATTAAAGAGGAGAATACCTGTCAAAAATACTTAAAATTTCACACGTCTATCTGTATTAGTTCAGCATTAGCAACCATTTCAAATTTAGACCTTAAAATTTAAAATATGAATAAACTAACATTTTGTAGTGTTCGTTAATGCCAAACTAAGACAGATAGAATCATGAAATTTAAAGTATTTTGAACAGATATTCTCTTCTTTAATTTGACACTTATATCGGTATCGTAGCTAGTTAATAAGTATATAAAACAATTTTTTCAGAAATGTAATCCTTTGAAACTTTACAGTCTATTTAAAGGGCTACATTAATAACACTGTGCGACGGTCCAACAATAACTCTGAGAAGTGATAGTATTTTCCAGGTAGGTATTCTCGAGTAGAACAGGAATCAGTATTTCGAATTTTTCAGATAACCTCCAAAATCTTGAGTTACGGGTTTTCGTACCTTTGCACACTTATAAGCCTGTAACTTAGTTGGTTATCAACCGTTTTTAACTTTCTCTACGGATTTATGAAGAAGAAACCTGGAGCTTTCGATAGATTTATAGCTTAATAAAGGAAACTTAAGAAATCTGTGTACTATTGTCCGGCAAACACACTTTTTAAGCAATTTTTAAACATTTTTCAACTTAGGCAATGTTTTTGCACATTATTTTGTTTGGTAACCGCAACACTTGTAAATTTATTTAAATAACACATTTAGTAAAGAGTAAAACGCCGCTTTGTCTTAAAAAATCCGTCCGTAATTGACTGAGTTATTGAAGTTTTTATAAATACCAAATTTTTGCAAAAAACAAGTCAAATCAGACTTCATCAGACTTATTTACACTTCCCTCGTATGCATGGTGTGCATACATCAATGTTTGCCGCTGCTGTAACAAGTAAACATGGTGTCCTTCACAATCGTTATCCGAGGATAAAGATGAAACAATTCGTTGTGCCGCCAGCTTAAAAGTTGCCTGAACGAACTACGGGGCTGCAGCTGTGTGGCTTTGGTAGGCGGCAGGCAGCACATCACCTTCTTTTCGCCTTTTGATCGGCCTTGAAACTTGAGTAAGCCCACTTAATTGGACAATGCAAAATCGATGTGACAGTAATGGTTTCGGCGGGTAATACGTTACAACAATTTAATTACACTGCAAGAAATGCGACTGCTATTGATTCGAAGGACTTATACAAAAGCTTGGGGTGTTTCTTTAAATTCAAAAAAAAAAAAAAAAACGCAGAGACTAAGAAATCCCCACAGGGTTGGGCTATAATACCTGAGATTTGTGCATGACATCTTTAATGGTTTCGAACCTGTATTTGTTTCGAAGGACTTACACATGATCATGTTTCAAACTTGAAAAGCAAAAGGCCTGCCCACACTTGATGTGCCATCTATACCACAAGGTAATATTTTGTTGCAATTTCTATCAGGTTGATTTACTTTTTAAAACGTTTTTCTCTATTGTTGAATTCAAAGAATTTCCATCTTGATCATAGTGATAAATTTTCGGGCTTTTCATTTGAAAACCGTAGCCTGTAGCCATAGCTATCGTTTGGAATATTTAATTGACTTCACTTCCTTGGAAACCTAAATAAATTGAAATGATCATCGGGTGTTCTCTTTGCAGTTCTTTACAATTGCCGGAATACGCGCGCAATGATCATGGTGATGACACCACTTAAAAAATATTGAATTCCTCGCCGCCTGCCACTTCCACTACCCAGTGTGTTCGTCGAAACAGACGAAGCGACTGATCTTCTCATTATGAATACAAAACACGAAAATTGAACAACAAACAAACAACATTTTAAATCATTTATGTGGAATTATGTACTGTCGGCAGTGGTGGTGGTGGCGGGCCAAATACATTCGAGTTTCCACCATCTAAACAGTGCCACCACGCCACTCCGCCACTAGTTGCATGCAAGACCCAACACTGCCGGGTGTTGGGCGGTCGCGTCATTAGAGTAACTTACGATGAGGATGAGTAATCCATGTGAATCGAAATCGAAACATGTACGCACGCACCGCTTGGTTGCATACGCACGCCGTCTTTTTTGTGTGTTTAATATACGATGGTCGTATGATCAATCTAGTAAAATTCAAAGAATTCAAATTTCCTAACAAAGCTGAGATCTCCTTTTGCCTTTGACGAGACAAGAATGGAATCATTATGTTTATACGATGTATTCCCCATAAGGTCTCAATGACAAAAATGATGTAGGAATTCCTTGGATATGAATAGGTCTTTAAAAATGATGAAAAATAAATTCGAAATTACGAAATCTAATTCTACATAAATATGAAAGTGAGAAAAAAACTATACCACAGAGTCTATAGATTTATTCCGATGAATCTATGTCAATTTCCCTAAATTGGAAGTCACTTTCCATCCGAAAACTCTTGAATATACTCTTAAACATTTAAAACATGCTGACATCTCATAACATGGACACAGCAGCGCCTCTAGCGGAGAGTAGTGGCGAAAACTCTATAAAGAAAAAAACTATACCACAGAGTCTATAGATTTATTCCGATGAATCTATGTCAATTTCCCTAAATTGGATGTCACTTTCCATCCGAAAACTCTTGAATATACTCTTAAACATTTAAAACATGCTGACATCTCATAACATGGATACAGCAGCGCCTCTAGCGGAGAGTAGTGGCGAAAACTCTATAAAGAAAAAAACTATACCACAGAGTCTATAGATTTATTCCGATGAATCTATGTCAATTTCCCTAAATTGGATGTCACTTTCCATCCGAAAACTCTTGAATATACTCTTAAACATTTAAAACATGCTGACATCTCATAACATGGATACAGCAGCGCCTCTAGCGGAGAGTAGTGGCGAAAACTCTATAAAATGTTCCTCCTTTATTACAGCCCTTGAGAGAAAAGTAAGTCGCCTTATATGTGGATGATGAGACATAAAATATGCATGAATGAAAAAGAAAATTGTTGAGATTTCAAAGTGTAATCCAAAATAAATGAGAAACTGAGAAAAAATCTATAGAGTGTATAGATTTAGCACAATCTTTCCTTAAATAGGGTCCCACAAAAATTATGCAGGAAGATACGATCAAAGATGAACTTGTAGGAGAGAAAGTCCTTGGATCTGAATATGACAGCAGCGTTTGGTCACAATATACGAAATAAATACGAAATATACAATTCTAATCCAACATAAATGCGAAACTGAGAAAAAAATCTCAATCACAATTTATAGATTTATCCCGATAAATCTATGTCAATTTCCTTAAATTGGGTTCCACATTCTTTCGTATGGAAAAATCTTGCCTTAAACATTCAAAACATACAGACATCATATAACATGGATACAGCAGCACCCCTAGCGGAGAGTAGTGGCGAAAACTCTATTAAATTTCCCTCCTTTATTACAGTACTTGAGAGAAGAGTAAGTCCCCTCACATGAGAACGAAAAAAGTAAAGAAAATTTTTGAGAGAATAGAAGCAGAAATGTTGTTCTGAAAAAATAAATTCAAAATTGAAATCCAACATAAATGCGAAACTGAGAAAAAATCTATACCACAGTCTATATCTCTATCCTGATGAATCTATGTCAAATTGGGTTCCATATTTTTTCAGATGGCTGATGTCTTGCCTTAAACATTTAAAACATGCAGATATCTCATAACATGGATGCAGCAGCGCCCATAGCGGCGAGTAGTGGCGAAAACTCTATTAAATTTGCCTCCTTGATTACAGCCCTTGAGAGAAGAGTAAGTTACCTCATATGTGAACGAAGAGACATAGAGTATGCTTAAAGGAGAGATAATTATTGAGAGAATAGAAGAAGAAATGTTGGTCTATGTAAATAAATTCAAAATTTCAAAGTCTAATCCAACATATATGTATGCGAAACTGGAGAAAATCTAGACCACAGTCTATAGATTTAACCCGATGAATCTGTGTCAATTTATTTTATTCGAATGGAGGTAGGATCATTAAACACTACTAAATGAAATATTATGGATGATTATGGGCCGATTGCTATGACAAATATAAATTAATTGTTCTAGGAGTCAACTTTAGGGTCCCACATGCCAAATTTAAACAAATGTAAATACATAACCTTGAGACGAGCCGAATATTTTATACACTCGCACATGAAGTTCACTGAATAACATATATGCAGAAGCGGCCCTAGCGGTGGATAGTGGCGAAACCAAATTAACAAAATCCAATCATATCACCGTTTGACAATTCATATTACACTTGAACCGCATAACTTACATCAGAAATTATAGGGAAAATATTTGGTGTTTTTAATTTTTCATTTCCTCATCCTGTTGCCCCTCCGCGGGACTAAGTTCAAAAGGATAAAACATTATTTAGAAAACTTATTTACACCCTATGATATCGGTATATGTAACAAATTAAAGAGGATATTGTCTGTTAAAAATACTTCAAATGTCATACTGTTATATGTACAAGATCAGTATTAATAAAGTTTATAAAGTATTAAATAAGTTTTTCCTCTTTAAAGTAAAATAAACCAAAGGGACAATTTGAAGGGGTTGTTAGTGCTAAACTAATAAAGATATGAACATGAAATTGAAAGTATTTTTTAAAGATATTTTCCTCTTTTATTTGACATATATACCGGTAACGTAAGGTGCGAATAAGTATTTAAAATAATTGAATAAAATATTGTATGCTTTTGAAGTTCTGTGAAGGGGAAATATAATGAGAAAATTAATAACCCAAAAAGCAATTAAAATCCATTTTGCCTATAATTTCTGATATCATTCATATATCATTTGGTGCATGTATAATGAGTTTTTTAAAAAATTGTCGAACGGTGTATTATCACACATATTTTATAGCATTAATTACACTGTGGGAAAATATTAAATAACAAAGTTTTGAAAACGAATTCTGAAAGAGAGAGCAAAAAAAATAATATACGTGTATCGGCGTTTTGAAAGTTGACCTATGGAGGTCATTTTAGAGGCGGTGGGGTCAATATTTTCCCCTTCTGTACATTCTTATAATGAACTAGCAAATACCCGCTACTTCGTATGCGGTGTAAGGATATACTCTTCAGGGTAAATCGCTTGTAAACGCTCAAAACTTAAAAAAATACTTTATTTTGCACAACTACGTATTCAGAGGTATATTCATAAATTGTCCATTCCAGATCCTACATTGCCGATGGAATTTATACACCGAATTAATTTTAGTCCCCTTTGTACAAATCATCATAATCAATTTATACGTAGTCAATAGTTTAATTTAAGTAGGCACGAACATTGAAACAATTTTCTTACAAAAAATCATATAAAGCAGAAAAATATTTGTCCTTCTCAACAAAGTAGTAGCGTATATGTCAGTTGAGATAGAAAAAGGTGTAACGCATTAAAGGAGTGGCTTATGTCTAAAATCCCTTTCTCGTCTGTCTGTCTATCTGGCTGGCTGGTGTACAGGATAACTTTCAAAGGGACTTAGGAATTTATTCAAACTCTGAACGTAGTATTTCTATTCCCAGACTTAGTTTAAAATTGGAGATGGTTGAATTGACTATGGTACCCCACAGATATAGTCAATTTTCTAGTATTCGGAACCAGTTGTATTTTGATATTTGATGAAGTTTTTATAATCATTTTGAGCGTACGTAATATGGAGGATTTTGCCACGCCCCTTTCTTGTACCTCCCACACTAATCGCCATTACGTAAAATTAAACCATTTACAACTTCTATACGGATGATCGGAATAATGTGAAATTTGATCTTTGCCAATATTTTCATATATGCTATGCACACACCGGTAGAAATCAGCTGCATTTTTAGATCTAAACAAAATTGTATAATCACTTTAAACCTACAAACAATGTATGCGTTTGTCACGCCCTTTGTAAAATTAAATCCTTTACATATACAAAAATTCTATACCGGTGCATGACGTGAAATCTGAACTTATAAATAGATCAAAGATTCTTTACATATTTTATTTTTTTTTTCGACGGGGCTATAATATTCGCACATAACTTCACGATTCAAGTACAATATTTTGGTAGGTACTATTTGTATCTCTCTTTGTCTCCAATTTCTAAAAAAAACATTTATTTTGCGCGTCTATGAACTCGGAGAAATGTACACTCCGAATGTTTAATAGTCTTTTCATATTCTAGCTGAAAACTTTGGTTGGTACCATCTATATCCCAATTTCCCCAATTTGGTTTGTTCGATTTTTATCACTTTTGATACGCTTCCACCTCTAAAGTACACACTTACAGTATATTTGTATTGCACGTTAGAGTAACTATGTATATACCTTATTCTATACATTGGTGGGTACCATTTTAATCACCATACTTAAAACTATAAATTTTGAAAAATCCATTAGAGGTCAGAATTCCACACCGATTCTTTGTTGTTGGTACCATTTATATCCCTCTTTCCCTCATTATTCATCAAAAATCCCTTTATTTTGTGTTTCTATGAATGGGGGGCGTACAAATCGAATTTCATGATTGGTTATCACTTTTTACCCAATTTCACCCCCAAAAAGTACGAATTTTGGAAATCGCGGTGGTACAATCGTTATCCATTTTAAGCCCTTAAAAGTAAAAATTTAGAAAAATTCCTTTTTATCTCGCATCTACTCTGTAAGACGAATATACACACTGATTACATGCTTATAGAGCCATTGGTGTTGTAGGTACCTTTGTTATCCCGTTTTTCCCGTTTACTTTTTAAAAGTACGAATTTTGAAAAATTCTTTGATTTTACGTTTCTAAGTATTTTGAGGAATGAACACGCCGAATTTAATGATTACAGCTCCTTTTGTTTGATTGGTACCATTTTTATCCCTTTTTGCCCAATTCCATCCACAAAAGTACGAATTTTGCAAAATATATTCTTGGTCGAATTCATGCTGTAAAAGTAATGCCCGTTCGAATTTAAAAAATTTAGGCTTGGTCTGGGCTTTGGTACAATTTTTATCCCATTTAATCCTTTAGAAGTACAAATATCAGAAAATTCCTTGTTATCACTCATCTACACTGTAAGGCGAATATTCACACCGAATTTTATGATTGCACCGTCAGTCGCGTTTTTGGTACCTTATTTATCCCCTCTTCTCGTCTACCCTTTAAAAGTACGAATTTCGATATATTCCTTCATTTTTCGTTTCTAAGCATTTGCAAACTCCGAATTTCATGATTCCAGCTTCGTCTGTTTGATTGGTACCATTTTTATCCTTTTTACTCAATTCCACCCACAAACGGTACGAATTTTGCACAATATTTTCTTGGTCGCATTCCTGCAGTAAAAGTAGTGCCCATCCGAATTTAAAAATTCAAGGCTCAACCGTTTGATCCTGGCTATGGTACAATTTTTATCCCATCCCTTAAAAGTACAAATTTCTAAAAATTCCTTCTTATCAGTGATCTTCGCTGTATAGCGAATATACGCAGCGAATTTTATTATTGTAGCGCCATCCTTGTTGTTGGTACGTTTGTATCCCCTTTTCCCCGTTAACCCTTTAAAAGTACGAATTTCAGAAAATTCCTTCATTTTGCGTTTGTAAGCATTTTGAGGTACATATATACACGTTGAATTTCACGATTCCAGCTTCGTCTGTTTTATTGGTTCCATTTTTATCCTTTTTTACCCATTTTCGTCCTAATTTTCATTTTCGTTTGACGTAGGCTGTGGTACAATTTTTATCCCATTTAATCCCTTAAAAGTGCAAATTTCGAAAAATGCTTTCTTATCAGTGATCTGTGCTGTAAAACGAATATACATACCGAATTTCATAATTGTAGCGTCATCTGTGACGTTGGCACCTTCTTTATCCCCCTTTCCCGTTTATCCTTTAAAAGTACAGATTTCATAAAGTTCGTTCATATAGAGTTTTAAGGCATTTTGAGGGATGTACACAATGAATTTTTTGATTCCAACTCCATCCGTTTGATTGGTACCATTTGTATCCCTTTTTACCCGATTTCACCCTCAAAATAGTACGAATTTTAAAAAATATTTTATTGGGCGCGTTTAAGCTGTAAGATGAATTTGCGCACCAAATTTCAAGATTCTAGCCCTAGACGTTTGGTTATTGCTGTGGTACCATTTCTATCCCTTTCAACCCCATTTTACCCCTTAAAAGTACGAATTACGAAAAAATCCCTTCATATCTGATCTATATGCTCTAAGAGAAATGTTCACACCAAATATCATGATTATAACTTCAGTCTATTGTTGGTACCATTTTTGTCACTTTTTGCCCCATTTTACCGCCTCCCCCCCCCCCCCAACAGTACGAATTTTGCAAATGCCACTTTTTGTGATACCTTCATTCCACAAGAGGAATGTCCATACCAAATTTCAAGATTCTAGGCCTTACCGTTTGGTTATTGCTGTGGTACCATTTTTATCCCTTTAAACCCCATTTACCCTTTAAAAGTACGAATTACGAAAAAAATCCCTTCAAATCTGATATCTACGCTGTAAGAGAAATGTACACTAGAGCGTACCAGGTTACAAGTAAAAAAAAAAAAGTTCGCCGTACACCTTCGAATATGAAGTATTATTGAAAGGTAGTTTCAAAAAAATTTTTTTTATTTTTTCATGCCGAACGTAGGGGTCGCGCTTTTACATTTTTCTATATAACTTCTGCATTTATAAACGGATTTTAAAGTGTAATACATCGATGTTTTTGTCCGATTTTTTTGTCTTTGAAGTCATTGAGCTCAAACATGATTCATGATTTTATGCGAGCTTTAATTTTCGATTATTAGAGTGGTACATTAGGGTAGTAGCAACTGAGAAATGATGGGTAAGTACCAGAAGGGGGTGCTTGAGCTCAATGACTTCAAAGACAAAAAAATCGGCCTCGTCGAGACAAAAACATCGATGTATCACACTTTAAAATCCGTTTATAAATACAAGTTATATAGAAAAATGTAAAAGCGCGACCCCTACGTTCGGCATAAAAAAATAAAAATTTTTTTTTTGAAACTACCTTTCAATAATACTTCATATTCGAAGGTGTACGGCGAACTTTTTTTTGAGGTACGCCCTAATGTACACACCAAATCTAATGATTCAAGCATCAGCCATGTTGTTGGTACTATTTTTGTCCCTTTTTGCCTCATTTAATCCCCCAAAAGTACGAATTTTGCAAATGCAACTTTTTGGGATGCCTCCATGCCGCAAGAGGAATGTCCATTAGGGCGTACCTCAAAAAAAAAGTTCGCCGTACACCTTCGAATATGAAGTATTATTGAAAGGTAGTTTCAAAAAAAAAATTTTTATTTTTTTATGCCGAACGTAGGGGTCGCGCTTTTACATTTTTCTATATAACTTGTATTTATAAACGGATTTTAAAGTGTGATACATCGATGTTTTTGTCTCGACGAGGCCGATTTTTTTGTCTTTGAAGTCATTGAGCTCAAGCACCCCCTTCTGGTACTTACCCATCATTTCTCAGTTGCTACTACCCTAATGTACCACTCTAATAATCGAAAATTAAAGCTCGCATAAAATCATGAATCATGTTTGAGCTCAATGACTTCAAAGACAAAAAAATCGGACAAAAACATCGATGTATCACACTTTAAAATCCGTTTATAAATGCAGAAGTTATATAGAAAAATGTAAAAGCGCGACCCCTACGTTCGGCATAAAAAAATAAAAAAAATTTTTTTGAAACTACCTTTCAATAATACTTCATATTCGAAGGTGTACGGCGAACTTTTTTTTTTTTACTTGTAACCTGGTACGCTCTAATGTCCATACCAAATTTCAGGATTCTAGCCCCAGCCGTTTGTTCATTACTGTGGTACAATTTTTATCCCTCTTTACCCCATTTTAACCCTTAAAAGTACGAATTACGAAAAAATTCCTTCATATCTGATCTATATGCTCTAAGAGTACACACGAAATATCATGATCCTAACTTCAGCCGTATTGTTGGTACCATTTTTGTCCCTCTTTGCCCCATTTTACCCCCCAAAAGTACGAATTTTGCAAATGCCACTTTTTGGGATACCTTCATCCCGCAAGAGGAATGTCCATACCAAATTTGAAGATTGTAGGCCCAGCCGTTTGGTCATTGCGGTGGTACCATTTTTATCCCTTTTTACCCCGTTTTCCCCCTTAAAAGTACGAATTTCGAAAAACCCAGTCTTATCACACCTCTACAATGTAAGAGAAATGTACACACCAAATTTCATGATTCTAGCTCTAGCCGTTTGGTCTGGGGAGTGATCAGTCAGTCACTCAGTCACTCAGTCACTCAATCACGCAACTCTTTTATATATATAGATTGACATATGAAACCCAGTGATCCTTACATTATAAGTGTAGGATGTGTTCAGCAATATTACTTACAACACCACGGGGGACATTTGCGTGGAACATTTTAACCCTATAGCTCCTCACTATAGGGACCTTTTTGGTCACTTTTATAGAAATGATTAAAGAACACTCATTAAACAAAGATTTGACGGGTCAAAATATTCTACAAAAATATTGGTTACAAAATTCTTCTATAAGTCTTTGAATACACCAAAACTCAACTTAAATGCCACAAATAAGTCAAAACTTAAAATTCATTTTAGGGGTAATTTCGTACTTTTCCCGAATTGATGCTAAATTGTCCCACAAAACTGAATTTTAGGGGGGGGGCTTTGTGAATGGAAAAAATATTCTACATCAAATTTCACTGTAGGTAACCAAACAAAAGAAAGCCGTACATATTATATATATCAACAAAATATCAGTAGCAGGAAATTATTTATTAAATTTTCTTGGGAATTTTACACCAAATCAATTTATCAATCAAACAATGTCCGGCATATGTCAGAATTAAGAGAATGAATCGTCTGACCGTAAACATTAAAAACACGCATCCCATAACTTGGGTACAACAACGACCCTTGCGGAGAGTAGAGGCGAAAACACAATGAACATTTCTTCCTTTAACACAACCCTTGTGAGAAAAATAAGAACTTTTATATAAGAACGATGAAAAAATATATGATTGAAGGAAGGAAAATTATCTCTCGCGAAGCAAAGCGATTGAATGTAGCCCTGAGATGACATGACTGTAATAAATAGAAGAAGTGTTGGTCTATGGTTTTTAGATTTAAAATTCGACTACTTTGAACACTGCAGTCTAGTATACTCAATATTCACAAATCTCATAAAATGAATACAGCAGCGCCTCTTGCGGAGAGTAGTGGCGAAAAACTTTATAAATATTTTTCTTTAATACATCCCATTAAAAATAAGAAATCTTGTATGAGAACGATGAAACGTAAAAGATGCTTGGAGGAAAGATAATTTATTTTATCGCACGAAGGAAAAGTTTGATATGGATCAAGTAACCGGAATAAATAGAATATTGGTTTTTGGTTAATAGAGCAAAGATTTGACTACCTTCAGCACTACAGTCCAGTATAGTATATCATAACAGGGGTACAGCAGCGCCCCTTGCGGAGAGTATTACGAAAATGTCTTCCTTTAATACAAAGAGAGAGAGAGAATTAAGATATTTTTATACGAGAACGATAAATATGATAAAATATGATTGGAGGGAAGAAAATTGTCTTCCACGAATGAAGAAATGATACGAATGGATTGACCGGAATAAATAGAGAATAAATGTTGGTTCAATCAAAATCCAAAAATAAATGTTCGCCGCCCTGCTCTTATTGAACTGCCCTCATTCAGTGCATGTGAAAAATTCTTACAAAATACACAAAATGAAAGCTTATGGTGAAAATAAATTAAGAAAAATTATAAAACAATTCACATGAATCACTAAACAAAATGGAAACGAAAGAAAGGGCGAAGCAAGCAAAAAGGAAAAGAAATGGGCAATGGGTAGACAAACATGCTGCTCAATAATTATGTATAACAGAAGAATCCGACAGAAATGCACAGACAAGTCTATAGAAGACGCACTGGGCATATGTTGCAAATAGCACAGTGGTTCGCAACAAACAAATTTGTCATACATTTTATGAAAACAAAAATATCAGACATACAAATCCTTTTTGGTCATATCTCCCGCGAAAATTAAAAATTTGCAAAAAAATATCCAATTCGAATTTTTTGTTTACCGTGCCCCTTTTTTTGTCGAAAATGATCGATCTTCCAAAAACATGGACGAATTTTAACCCTTGTATTTATTTTTGTATAAGATGGCGTGTAATTTTGCAATTAAAGCGTGACTCTTCACTCTTTATTTATAACTTGGGTGTCTTAGATGACCCCCACTGATTTCTTCGTAGAGCATTTTAATTCTTAAATGTCCTTTTTGAAAGACTTTTTGGGATTTTCTCGTCAAATTGACCCATAAAAAGAGGAGCTAGTGGGTACAGATCTTCCTTTTCGGAATTATAGGGTCGCTGTTCTGTTTCATTCATAAAGTCTTAATTTGTTGGTAAGTGTAAATAAAAAAATTATTCTCCTATTCTACGAAAAGTCAGAGCAATTTCTGATGCTTGATTAGACTACCTTCCGATATTGATGCGACAAGTCGGACATATGTTCAGAAAATTAGCGGAAAAGTCGGATCAATTTTGGATGTTTAATTAGACTTATTTCCGAAATTGGCCAGAAAAATCGAAAATTATCAGAAAAGTCGGATCATTTTCGAATGTTTGGTCAGACTTTAGGCCGACTTCCTTCAGACTTGTTGTGAAATCCTTCCGAATTTCCCCTAGAATTGTGACACAAAACAGTCCGAAAAATCTGCACATTTTTCCGAATTTCCGCAAATTAAATATTAATAAAGATTATGGGTCGATTGTTATGAAAAATATAAATGAAATGTGGTAGGAGTACCCACAGATTTACTCTGTGAATCAACATCTCACAGAGTTTATTTCAAAAAAGGATTTAGAGTGCACACTCTTCGGTTGCACTCGTTGAAAGTTCTGAGAGAGCTTTCTCGCGTGATCTTACTCTCGGTTAGTTTATAGAGTTGAGAGCTCATTCTCTTCATTGTAAAAGAGCTAGAGCAAGAGTGCAAAGAGTAAACTGGTGAGAAGTATGGTACCAAACCAGCAACTCATTAATTTATAAAATTTCCTAATAATATTTTTTGGCTTGGAACCACTGTACTCGTAAAGAGTGATTTTTTTGAGGTTAGGATTTTCATGCATTAGTATTTGACAGATCACGTGGGATTTCAGACATGGTGTCAAAGAGAAAGATGCTCAGTATGCTTTGACATTTCATCATGAATCGTCTTACAAACGAACAACGCTTGCAAATTATTGAATTTTATTATCAAAATGCGTGCTCTGTTAAGAAAGTTCATTGCGCGCTTCCATTTTATGGTCAGTTTAATCGACCCACTGAAGCGGCTATTCGGGCTATTGTGACTAAATTTCGCACCAAATTTACATTGTTGGACATTAAACCACCAACACGCTTACGTAGAGTGCGAACTGAAGAAAATATCGCAGCTGTATCGGCCAGTGTTAATGATGACCACCAATTTTCGATTCGTCGCCGTTCGCACCAATTGGGTCTCTGTTACTCAAAAACGTGGAAATGCCAAAATTGGACTAAGCGGATGGACCACCTAAGACGCAGCCGCGGTCAACATTTAAATGAAATTATCTTCAAAAAGTAAATGTCATGGACCAATCTAACGTTTCAAATAAAGAACCGATGAGATTTTGCAAATTTTATGCGTTTTTTTTTTTAAAAAAGTTATCAAGCTCTTAAAAAATCACCCTTTACATCGTAGACATTGGACAAATGTCTTTGAGGGACAGACAGTCCAGGCCGCTGTCTATGGCATTGTTTATTTGTTTCAGCAGACTGGCTCATTGGCGTTTGTTGTTGACATGATATGGTCTGGTCTGCCATATAAATTATGACCAGACCAGCAAACACACGAGGAGGAAGTGGCTGAAGATGGAAGAGAAGAAGATCGGGTGAGGGCCGCACAAAAACATAGAAAAATCCCCGATAAAAATAATGACATACGTCATTTCACACATTCCGTGTGAATGTCTCACGTGAACACGCCAATAAAATAATGTCTGGGAGGGAGAGACACTTGAAGTGGTTCGCAGGCAAACGACAAGACAACAAACAAACATCTGAGTGCCTAGGAAGGCGGCTATTGGAATCGATCAATGAGTTGGCGGGCGGATGGCGGATGAATGGTGTGTGTTCGTCGAGGTGTCATCTGGTTTCATTTGAACTGCGCTGAGCTGATGTGATTGTGATATCCCCCTGGTTTGGCAAATTGTTTTTTGTTCTTGGGATTTTTTGAATTTGTTTTTTTTTATGTTTGACAAATATGCGCGAATGAAGATTCCACGAAAACATTTAATGATGATGGGGAAACAACAATGAATGCAATTAAAGGCCTATTGAGGAGGGAGGACATTTAAAAAGTAATCGCTTGCTGATATGGGGAGATCACGCTGACAAAAGAGGAATAATAAAAATAATAATCATTATTATAACATTATAATAAAAATACAGATTGTAAATCCAGGAAATTATAAAAATCCAAAATTGATTTTTATTATTGATTCGAGTGATTATTTTTTGTTGTAAACGGCTTTAATGAGATGATGGCAACAAGATTCCAAGATTATTTATATTGAATATATTTGGATTATATTGAAATTACATTAAACAAGGAAAGGTTAAAATCGGTCGGGGCCGACTTTCTGATACCCTACACTTTCCACTCCACTACAATTCAATCGAAAATTCAATGAAAATCGTGAACGCCATTTGTATGGGAGCAATATATAAATCTGAACCGATCTCATCCTCTTTTACCATAGATGATTCTAGTGTAAATATAAGTTGACCTGCCGAATTTGAAGAAAAACGGTTAAGGTATGTGGTTTCTACAGCGGTTAACCTCAAATCGGGGGCGAATTTTGTATGGGAGCTATATCTAAATCTGAACCGATTGGAAACATTTTTACCAGAAATGTATTTATTTGAAATATAAGATGTTACGCCAAAATTGAAGAAAATCTGTTAAAATTTACGGTTTCTAGGCCGGAAAATATGGAGCAAAATTTTTATCTAAATCTGAACCGATTTGAAACATTTTCAGCACAGATATTTCTAACTTAGATATAAGATGTTGTGCAAAATTTGATCAAAATCGCTTAAATTATGTGGCTTCTAGAGCGGAAAAAGTGAAATAGGGAGCGAAATTTGTATGGTGGCTATATCTAAATCTGAACCGATTTGACCCATTTTCACCAGAAATGTATCTAGTTGTAATATAAGGTGTTACGCCAAATTTGAAGAAAATCTGATAAAAATTTACGGTTTCTAGGCCGGAAAATGTAAAATAGGGAGCGAAATTTGTATGGTGGCTATATCTAAATCTGAACCGATCTGACTCATTTTCACCACAGATATTTCTAGTCAAAATATAAAGTGTTGTGCCACATTTGAAGAAAATCGGTTAAAATACGCAGTCTATAGAGCAGAAAAAGTGAAATCGGGAGCAACATTTGTATGGGGGCTATATCTAAATCTGAACCGATTTGACCCATTTTAACCAAAAATGTATCTAGTTAAAATATAAGGTGTTACGCCAAATTTGAAGAAAATCTGATACAATTTACGGTTTCTAGGCCGGAAAATGTCAAATAGGGAGCGAAATTTGTATGGTGGCTATATCTAAATCTGAACCGATTTCACCCATTTTCGCCACAGATGTTTTTAACATAGATATAAGGTGTTGTACAAAATTTGATCAAAATCGCTTAAATTATGTGGCTTCTAGAGCGGAAAAAGTGAAATAGGGAGCGAAATTTGTATGGTGGCTATATCTAAATCTGAACCGATTTGACCCATTTTCACCAGAAATGTATCTAGTTGTAATATAAGGTGTTACGCCAAATTTGAAGAAAATCTGATAAAAATTTACAGTTTCTAGGCCGGAAAATGTAAAATAGGGAGCGAAATTTGTATGGTGGCTATATCTAAATCTGAACCGATCTGACTCATTTTCACCACAGATATTTCTAGTCAAAATATAAAGTGTTGTGCCACATTTGAAGAAAATCGGTTAAAATACGCAGTCTATAGAGCAGAAAAAGTGAAATCGGGAGCAACATTTGTATGGGGGCTATATCTAAATCTGAACCGATTTGACCCATTTTAACCAAAAATGTATCTAGTTAAAATATAAGGTGTTACGCCAAATTTGAAAAAAATCTGATACAATTTACGGTTTCTAGGCCGGAAAATGTCAAATAGGGAGCGAAATTTGTATGGTGGCTATATCTAAATCTGAACCGATTTCACCCATTTTCACCACAGATGTTTTTAACATAGATATAAGGTGTTGTACAAAATTTGATCAAAATCGCTTAAATTATGTGGCTTCTAAAGCGGAAAACATTTGTATGGGGGCTATATCTAAATCTGATCCGATTTGCTTCAAATTAAATAACGTCCGTCCTTGACGTGCAAAAATCGTTCGTGTCAAGTTTCGTTAGAATCGGACAATAATTGCGACCAGTATCGTGATTACAAGAATAGATGGACGGACGGACAGACAGACAGACGAATATGGCTAAATCGATTCAAAAAGTGATTCTATGTCGATCGGTATAATAAACGATGGGTCTATCTCGCTTCCTTTTTGGGTGTTACAAACAAATGCATAAAGACATTATACCCTGTGGTGTAGGGTATAAAAATTGCCTGGTGCTAATTTAAAGAATTTAGGCAATTTTTCTCAGTATAAGTCCTTTGTTTTGAATAATCTCTAACAACGAAAATCTTTTCCCCAAAATACTGACAATATAAAATGAATTATAATCCTTTCTTTTAAATAATCTGAAGCAACGAAAATCTTTTCCCCCAAAATACTGACAATATAAAATGATTAAGAAAGATTAAAAATGATTTATTTGCATTATATTTGAAAATTAATTGTCTAAAATTTCGGGCCTAAAGAATTTAGAATTCTCAGTAAAAGTCCTTTCTCTTGAATAACCTCTAGCAACGAAAAGCTTTTCCCCAAAATATTGACATTGATAAAATGATTAAGAAAGAAGAATATACAAAATAAATTTTAAATTTGTGATGTTGATTTTGCGAAATTTTCCCCGAACTGGCCATGATTCACCCACCCCCCATACATCTATAAATAATCGGGATGAGCTGATGATGCTGGCGGTTTTGCTTTAGTTTAGTTTTACCTTGTGTACCTGTACTTTTTCATTAACAACAAATTAATTTCAAAGTAAAATTCCGAAAATTTTCATTTGTTTTTTTTTTTCACTCGCTCAATTTCTGCAAACATTTTCATCGTTTAGAGGCAACCAGCCGAAGTTCAGATGGAAAAAAGAAAGAAAGAAAGAAAGAAAAAAAAACAGAAAATCTGTGTTGTTTGGTTTGGAGCGGTTTGGAAACATGTGTGTGAAGATAGGGGAGGGGGCGGGGCGGATGTTGTTTCTGTATCTCTGAATGATACTGCAGGCACAGTGGTAGGGAAATTCCTTGTTTTTAAATTAAATTTTAGATATTTTCCCTAAGGTTCGGCAGTAAGCTTAGCGCCATTAAGATTGTATCTTCAAAGGTCTGACATCGACGATACTTTCCATTGATCGTTGTTAGTATTACCTGAATGTGGTGCATATTGTTTGCTTACCTAAAATGAGACAAAACATAAAAATGATTATTAGATTTTGATCGATATATATGCCTGTGAAAATAATAAATAAAATAAAAATTGATAACAGCACTTCTTGAACCTGAACAAGACCATATACATATGAAACTAGAGATAATATGTAAAAAAAAACTTTGTACTCGATTTTTCATTTGGTGATATTTTCTCCTATTTATAGGACTTTCCAAAAAGATATATTTGTCTTAATAATTTATTTTCCAACTTTCGAGAGCCACACACAGACGATATGGGTATCAAATGAAAGAGAGGTATGTATGTTAAAAATACTTAAAATACCATGCCTCTGTCTCTATTAGTTTAGCATTAACAAACATTTCAAGTTTTCCCCCTTGAATAGTAAATGGTGAATAAACTGAATAAACATGGGGGGAAACTTGAAATTGTTGTTAATATTAAACTAATACAGATAGAAGCATTATATTTAAAATATTTTTAACAGATATTCTTCTCTTTCATTTCATACCCATAACGCATTTGTATGACTCGTTTAAGTATGAAAATAAATTAATAAAACATAAATTGAGAGCGAAATTAGTATGGGAGCTATATCTAAATCTGAACCGATTTGACTGACTTTCAACACAGATGTTTCTAGTTGAAATATAAGATGATGTGCCAAATTTGAAAAAGATCGGTTAAAATATGTGGTCTCTAGAGCTGAAAAAGCCAAATTGAGAGCGAAATTAGTATGGGAGCTATATCTAAATCTGAACCGATTTGACTAACATTCAGCACAGATGTTTCTAGTTGAAATATAAGATGCTGTGCCAAATTTGAAAAAATCGGTTAAAATATGTGGTCTCTAGGGCTGAAAAAGCCAATGGGAGCTATATCTAATTCTGAACCGATCTGACTCATTTTCACCACAGATGTTTCTAGTCCAAATATAAGGTGTTGTGCCAAATTTGAAGAAGATCGGTTGAAACACGCAGTCTCTAGAGCGGAAAAAGTTAAATCGAGAGCGAAACTTGCACGGGAGCTATATCTAAATCTGAACCGATATGACCCATTTTAACCACATATGTTTCTAGTTCAAATTTTGAGAAAATCGGTAATAGTACTCAGGCTCTAGAGCAGAAAAAGTCAAATCGAGAGCGACATTTGTATGGGAGCTATATCTAAATCTGAACCGATTTGATTAACATTCAGCACAGATGTTTCTAGTTCAATCATAAGGTACTGTGGCAAATTTGAAGCAAATTGACTAAAATATGTGGTCTCTAGAGCGGAAAAAGTTAAATCGAGAGCGAAATTTTTACGGGGAGCTATATCTAAATCTGAACCGATCTGACCCAATTTTACCAATAACCTTCATTGAATTATAAGGTACTGTGCCAAATTTTAAGAAGATCGGTTAAAATATGTGGTCTCTAGGGCGGAAAAAGCCAAATCGAGAGCGAAAAAGTCGAATTGAAAGCGAAACTAGTATGGGAACTATATCTAAATCTGAACCGATCTGACTCATTTACACCACAGATGTTTCTAGTCTAAATATAGGCTACTGTGCCAAATTTGAAGAAAACCTGTTTGAAAATTTGGCCTCTAGAGCGGAAAAATCCAAATCGGGATGAGGTCTATGTCTAAATCTGAACCGTTCGTCCTTGGCTCGCAAACATAACTTTGGCCAATTTTCATTAGGATCGGACAATAATTGCACCTGTATCGTGATTACAAGAATAGATGGACGGACGGACATTGCCAAATCGACCAAATCGAAAGTGATTCTAAGCCGATCTGTATAAGAAAAGATGGTTCTAACGTTTCCTTTTGGATGTTACAAACTAATGCACAAAGACTTAATACCCTAGTGGAGATTATAGAAAAAGAATCCGTATTTCAATTATGAAATTAATCGGTTGTATTAAAAATAAATAAATTTTGAGCGGGGAAAAAAAATTAATATATTACGACACTGATAAGATTCATTGATCCCAGCAAGAAATTATCTAGATTTTGGAAGCTGTAAAGCTACTCTGTATGAATCGGGAGTAATAGAGCCATGCAGAGTCCGAAAATTCGGATAGAGCTGAATTTCTGCATGCTTCGGTTGCAATAAAAGAAGCAAGATGAAAAAATACACCCTCATACATGCTTTTAACAAGCAAATGCCGAATATATCGCATCACTTGATGTGGTGCATTGAGTAGAGCGCGCGAAGACTATCATTAATATTTTAAATATTTTATAACATTAATATTCGAATATGATTTCGCTCCGAAGGACGAACATTTAACAACTCCATCCAAGATG